>CAUDMG010003769.1:125000-401089 GCA_958450375.1 Homarus gammarus
TGTGGCCTAGCCGGTAAGCGTTCCCTAGTCACACCCAGTAGGTCGAGGGTTCGATTCCTTGCTGGTGAGGTCGTTGATTGTATGTTCAAAGTCCGCGTGTTAAATGGACTAAAAATGAAGTATATATATGTACCTCGCGTTTCATACCAGCTGGATTCGGTAAAATGCTACTGACACCACATACGAGGCACGGGCAGTTTCCCAATGAGGTTCACGGCGCCATCAGCTCGATGAACAGGCTTTGTGTGAAATATAACAGAGTCTAGAACTGCTTTTAGTGTCCTTGTGGCCTAGCCGGTAAGCGTTCCCTTGTCACACCCAGTAGGTCGAGGGTTCGATTCCTTGCTGGTGAGGTCGTTGATTGTATGTTCAAAGTCCGCGTGTTAAATGGACTAAAAATGAAGTATATATATATATATATATATATATATATATATATATATATATATATATATATATATATATATATATATATATATATATATATATATATATATATATATATATATATATATATATATATATACATATATACACTAATTCACAATATTTTATAATCGCAGTCATGTATTTGGATATTCTATGTAAAAAAATATATTTTAAATGAATTATTTATAGTGCATTGCCGGCCTTCTTATCTCCCCCTCCCCCTCTTACCCTGTCAGAGGGAAGCTTCTTGGTAAATAACTTTCTTTGTTTATTTTCATTGTTTGTCTAATTTATCATGTTGTATCAAAGTAATGTTACTAACAGTCATGTAGGTAGTAGGCAGCTACCAAACAGGGAGGTACTACCACCTGGGAAGATATTGGAAGTATAATGTGTGGTCTAATGGTAGACCCTGCTGCCATATGGCATCACGAAAATTGTGACCAAGTCTTAGGTTGCTCATCTATCTTTCTGCCTCATTTGCACACAATTACAGAGTTTCAATTGTTTCTCTTCCTTTGACAACACAACATACATACAATATAATGTTTCTCACCTTGGAGCTTTTTTCCTTTTTGCATTTATTTATGGTTGGTTATTTAAAATAAGGCCAATTCACTTCAAGTATTGGCATCAAATTTTACCGGCTGGTGTACAGTAGTGTAAACACTAGTGACTCACTTAAGTGTCTTATTTCACTGAAACTATGTCGGTGTTGAGTAAAATTTTTCCATTTACTTGAAGTAGATTTACCGATTTATTTATAATATACTGTAATATATTAAACACACTGCAAGTATTTTCTTTAATTTATAAACTTGCTTCATGACAAAGGGAGGCTATACGTGGTAGGTGAAGTTTACCTGATACATTTATGGTTGCATCATCATTAAGAATCAAATTCTGATTCAGATGACCCAATTTGGGCTTCATTCTCATCCTAAATTTAGCATGAATAAAACTACCACTGTTGGTAGTCACTGTCAAGAATTATCGCAGTCATTTACTGAATATTCTTTGTAAAAAAATAAATTTTAAAGGAATTATTTATAGAAGATAAGTATTATGATCAGTCAATATACCGGTATGCCCTACTGGCCACCTCGGACACAAAGACAGGCTAAAAGTAGCCCTCTCTCACCCCCTCTTACAGCGGTCACTTTCCCTTTTTTGTCTTGTCACTGATAAATGGCGGGCGGTGCATGATGTTAGCTATGTTTATTACCGGGGTATGTTGTTATTTTACGGTATGTTATACAGGTTTATAATACATTTTTATTATTTTAATATACCGATAATCTATTTCTAATCCAGCTTCCCAAACCTAAGTTTCAGTATAAAATAATTAGTGATAGGACCGTGTGAGTGGTTTACGATGTTCTCCATCACCACTCTTGACACGCTAAACCACAATATGTAAGAACTAGAATTTTATACCCGGTATTTAAGACGACCCCTAATTTTGAGCTGATTTTTTTAAGGTTCAAATTCCGTCTTATAGGCCGAGTTATACGGTACCTAGAAAATAACGGGGATGGGGAATTTTTTCCGGATTTGAGAGAGTCTTCTCGTTATACGGAAATCTCATTCCCGGAAGAGCTCTGCACCAATTGTTCTGGCTAACGGAGATATCACTTATACCAAAGATTGTGTTTGTTCTTGGATATGAGAAAACAATACTGTTCTTCCTTGCATATTTATAATACTGTACAGTTTACAGGACTCTCTGGTTTTTGCACTAAATAACTTCAAATGCCTCATTATAAATGAACTGATAATATCATAATACTATACTAAATGAACTAATAATATTTACTTTTTTATATTTCGATTTTGTAATAAATAATTTTTTTCCCCAGACTGGTCTGCAGGGAAATTATGGAGAATTCTTTCGGGAGAGGGAATTGAGTGGAAGTTCCCGAGATTCTGGTTATGGCTCGTTTCTTGGGGTAGGTGGTACAGGTTCACCTCCTGGGATATCCTGTAGTAGTCAAGCCTCCATCTGTGATGTTCGAAAAGGACCAGTGGATTCTCTTGTCCTTCCTACAAATAGAACTGTCAGCCAAGACTTTGACCAGTTTACTAGTGAGCTGAATGCACAGAAGAATTTTATGGATAACCTGCAACGTCTGAACCAACTAAATGGTGGCAACTCTCCAGGACTTTCTCTGCTTCCTTCATTAGGGGACCTTGATCCTCTTTTACTGGGGAGTTCTGACTTGGGAGACACAACCACCTTGGGACTAAGCCAGCTTCTTCCCCCAACACGTGACCTTCCACATGATCTCTTGCCTCCCTCCTCAACTCCAACTTCCAGTGACCTATTTTCCATATCAACCCTTGGTGTGAAGTCTAACCTTGGTGCGGATGTGATGCATGGTCAGCCATCTTCAATATCTGGATCTGGACCCCCAGTTCAGTCTCCACATCAACCCAGCAGTCTTAGTGATAAAGGGCAACAAATGGCTAATCTTTTAGGTGGGATGGTTATTCATGATGGGTCATCACAACCCAATTTGAACACTCTTAATAATCATCACTTAGGAGCTCTTGCTGCACTGTGTGCGCCCAATCTCTCTGCCTCGGTAGCTAACCAAGTTAATGCGGGTAACCTAAATGGTCACGCCCTCTCAAATCGACCTCAGACATCACCGAAGTTTCTAAATTCTCAACAGCCCATCTCTGCAAATGGAGAAATATCACCCAGCATGATGAGGAAACCTCGACCAGAAGATGTCCCTGTCTGTGTGAATCCTCAAACTGGGAGTCAGGGGTCTCCTCCAATGTCAAGGGTGTCAGAGCAACTTACAAAAGATGGTTCAGGACATTGTGGACCAGTAGGGCCACCTCCAAAGGGGCCTTTTCTGGTACCTCCACCAACATTCCCGCCAGGTGATAGTGTTCCCCCTTGGGAGTTACTCCCCTCTATGGCAGAAATCTTTCCTCCTCATGGGCCTCCACCTCCATTGCTTCCACCAAACACTGACCTTCTTCCTCCATTCACCGACCTTCCTCCACATCACCTTCTCTCTATACCACCACCATTGCTGGGATTTAGACCATTTAGGTAAGACAATAGTTTGCAATTGTTGAGTAATTAGATTGTAAACTATATGATTGTTCAATGAATATTGTCTCATTAACAGCATTAAACTTTCTTTTTTATTGTAGTAACCAATATAAGAAGAGCAGTTTCTTGAAATTTTCTGTAAAATTTCAAATGTTAGTAACCAGTAAATTATTTTTGTTCTGATTTGGAAATATCCTTACTTAAACTTTACTTACTGTCTAGAAATATATTTCCAAGCTGTGAAATTCTCATTTAGATAACTTAGCCATGAAATCTGGGGTCCAGATTGTTCATTGAACTTTGAAGTACAGTGCAGTATATTTGTTTTACTTATGTACACAGTATTTATAAATTTGTATTGATTTAATCCTACTTGACTGTTCATTTCCTTAGTCTGTTGCCTATTTAAGTTACATTTTTAATGTTCTGTGTGGTTAGTTTTGTAGCTACTTGTTTGCATATGTAATGTATGTTTGTAGCATGACCTCCATTGCAGGGGACTTCTTAAGAGTATTATATCATGACAATTCTGTTGGGTGAAAGCCCAAAGTTCTCAGGAATTGCAGTCTGTAGTGAAAGTACCTGGAATCTGGAGTTAAGAAGGTCCAAGTTACAAAAACCTGTACTTAATACAAGCCACAACATGTCAAGGCATCATCATGCCAGCCTGCCACCAATAATTCACTGCCCTCTGGGTATTTTGCACACATTGTAGTGACTGACCATTTTCTGTTTTCTTGATTTTATCTTATTAACCTCTTGTGTATAGGGTTCCTTCTCTGCTGAATGAAATCGTCTGGTGTTAGCCAAATCAAATAATATAAGTGGCATCACCGTTGTGAAGAATTTAATCCTCACCATCATGAATGGAAAGGGACCAAAAAGTAACATGAGTGATGCTGTAGCAAGAGATAAAGAAAATCTAGTTAACTGGAGATGAAAATAAAACCGACTTAAACTTTTTGAAAAAATGAGAGTGCATTGCTGCCATGCAGGTGCTGTGGGCCTTCGTGCGGCAGACCCTATGTACCAGTTGTGGTGATGCAGATTATTACTGTACAACAGTTCACAACTCTGACTGTTACAACATTCTCCACTGGTTATTACTGTACAACAGTTCACAACTCTGACTGTTACAACATTCTCCACTGGTTATTACTGTACAACAGTTCACAACTCTGACTGTTACAACATTCTCCACTGGTTATTACTGTACAACAGTTCACAACTCTGACTGTTACAACATTCTCCACTGGTTATTACTGTACAACAGTTCACAACTCTGACTGTTACAACATTCTCCACTGGTTATTACTGTACAACAGTTCACAACTCTGACTGTTACAACATTCTCCACTGGTTATTACTGTACAACAGTTCACAACTCTTACTGTTACAACATTCTCCACTGGTTATTACTGTACAACAGTTCACAACTCTGACTGTTACAACATTCTCCACTGGTTATTACTGTACAACAGTTCACAACTCTTACTGTTACAACATTCTCCACTGGTTATTACTGTACAACAGTTCACAACTCTGACTGTTACAACATTCTCCACTGGTTATTACTGTACAACAGTTCACAACTCTTACTGTCACAACATTCTCCACTGGTTATTACTGTACAACAGTTCACAACTCTGACTGTTACAACATTCTCCACTGGTTATTACTGTACAACAGTTCACAACTCTGACTGTTACAACATTCTCCACTGGTTATTACTGTACAACAGTTCACAACTCTGACTGTTACAACATTCTCCACTGGTTATTACTGTACAACAGTTCACAACTCTGACTGTTACAACATTCTCCACTGGTTATTACTGTACAACAGTTCACAACTCTTACTGTTACAACATTCTCCACTGGTTATTACTGTACAACAGTTCACAACTCTGACTGTTACAACATTCTCCACTGGTTATTACTGTACAACAGTTCACAACTCTTACTGTTACAACATTCTCCACTGGTTATTACTGTACAACAGTTCACAACTCTGACTGTTACAACATTCTCCACTGGTTATTACTGTACAACAGTTCACAACTCTTACTGTCACAACATTCTCCACTGGTTATTACTGTACAACAGTTCACAACTCTGACTGTTACAACATTCTCCACTGGTTATTACTGTACAACAGTTCACAACTCTGACTGTTACAACATTCTCCACTGGTTATTACTGTACAACAGTTCACAACTCTGACTGTTACAACATTCTCCACTGGTTATTACTGTACAACAGTTCACAACTCTGACTGTTACAACATTCTCCACTGGTTATTACTGTACAACAGTTCACAACTCTTACTGTTACAACATTCTCTACTGGTTATTACTGTACAACAGTTCACAACTCTTACTGTTACAACATTCTCTACTGTTAATTACTGTACAACAGTTCACAACTCTTACTGTTACAACATTCTCTACTGGTTATTACTGTACAACAGTTCACAACTCTGACTGTTACAACATTCTCTACTGGTTATTACTGTAAACAGTTCACAACTCTTACTGTTACAACATTCTCTACTGGTTATTACTGTACAACAGTTCACAACTCTTACTGTTACAACATTCTCTACTGTTAATTACTGTACAACAGTTCACAACTCTTACTGTTACAACATTCTCTACTGGTTATTACTGTACAACAGTTCACAACTCTTACTGTTACAACATTCTCTACAGATTATTACTGTACAACAGTTCACAACTCTTACTGTTACAACATTCTCTACTGGTTATTACTGTACAACAGTTCACAACTCTTACTGTTACAACATTCTCTACTGTTAGTTACTGTACAACAGTTCACAACTCTTACTGTTACAACATTCTCTACTGGTTATTACTGTACAACACTTCACAACTCTTACTGTTACAACATTCTCTACTGTTAATTACTGTACAACAGTTCACAACTCTTACTGTTACAACATTCTCTACTGGTTATTACTGTACAACAGTTCGCAACTCTTACTGTTACAACATTCTCTACTGGTTATTACTGTACAACAGTTCACAACTCTTACTGCCGCAACATTCTCTACTGGTTATTACTGTACAACAGTTCACAACTCTTACTGTTACAACATTCTCTACTGGTTATTACTGTACAACAGTTCACAACTCTTACTGTTATAACATTCTCTACTGGTTATTACTGTACAACAGTTCACAACTCTTACTGCCGCAACATTCTCTACTGGTTATTACTGTACAACAGTTCACAACTCTTACTGTTATAACATTCTCTACTGGTTATTACTGTACAACAGTTCACAACTCTTACTGTTACAACATTCTCTACCAAGTATTACTGTACAACAGTTCACAACTCTTACTGTTACAACATTCTCTACTGGTTATTACTGTACAACAGTTTGCAACTCTTTCTGTTACAACATTCTCTACTGGTTAATACTGTACAACAGTTCACAACTCTTACTGTTACAACATTTTCTACTGGTTATTACTGTACAACAGTTCACAACTCTTACTGTCGCAACATTCTCTATGGTTATTACTGTACAACAGTTCACAACTCTTACTGTTACAACATTCTCTACTGGTTATTACTGTACATCAGTTCACAACTCTTACTGTTACAACATTTTCTACTAGTTATAACTGTACAACAGTTCACAACTTCTACTGTTGCAACATTCTCTACACATTATTACTGTGCAACAGTTCACAACTCTTACTGTTGCAACATTCTCTACACATAATTACTGTACAACAGTTCACATCTCTTACTGTCACAACATTTTCTACTGGTTATTACTGTACAACAGTTCACAACTCTTACTGTTACAACATTTTCTACTGGTTATAACTGTACAACAGTTCACAACTCTTACTGTTGCAACACTCTCTACACATTATTACTGTACAACAGTTCACAACTCTTACTGTCACAACTTTTTCTACTGGTTATTACTGTACACCAGTTCACAACTTTTACTGTTACAACATTCTCTACTGGTTATAACTGTACAACAGTTCACAACTCTTACTGTCACAACTTTTTCTACTGGTTATTACTGTACACCAGTTCACAACTCTTACTGTTACAACATTCTCTACTGGTTATAACTGTACAACAGTTCACAACTCTTACTGTCACAACATTTTCTACTGCCTATTACTGTACAACAGTTTCCAACTCTTACTGTTACAACATTCTCTACAGATTATTACTGTACAACAGTTCACAAGTCTTACTGTTGCAACATTCTCTACACATAATTACTGTACAACAGTTCACAACTCTTACTGTCACAACATTTTCTACTGGTTATTACTGTACAACAGCTCACAACTCTTACTGTCACAATATTTTCTACTGGTTATTACTGTACAACAGTTCACAACTCTTACTGTTACAACATTTTCTACTGGTTATAACTGTACAACAGTTCACAACTCTTACTGTTGCAACATTCTCTACACATTATTACTGTACAACAGTTCACAAGTCTTACTGTTACAACATTCTCTTCAGATTATTACTGTACAACAGTTCACAAGTCTTACTGTTACAACATTCTGTACACATTATTACTGTACAACAGTTCACAACTCTTACTGTTGCAACATTCTCTACTGGTTATTACTGTACAACAGTTTACAAGTCTTACTGTTACAACATTCTCTACACATTATTACTGTACAACAGTTCACAACTCTTACTGTTACAACATTCTCTACTGGTTATTACTGTACACCAGTTCACAACTCTTACTGTTACAACATTCTCTACTTTTTATTACTCCACAACAGTTCACAACTCTTACTGTCAACATTTTCTACTGGTTATTACTGTACAACAGTTCACAACTCTTACTGTTACAACATTCTCTACAGATTATTACTGTACAACAGTTCACAACTCTTACTGTTACAACATTTTCTAATGGTTATAACTGTACAACAGTTCACAAGTCTCTGTTACAATATTCTGTACACATTATTACTGTACAACAGTTCACAACTCTTACTGTTGCAACATTCACTACTGGTTATTACTGTACAACAGTTCACAAGTCTTACTGTTACAACATTCTCTACACATTTTTACTGTACAACAGTTCACAACTCTTACTGTTACAACATTCTCTACAGATTATTACTGTACAACAGTTCACAACTCTTACTGTTACTACATTTTCTACTGGTTATTACTGTACACCAGTTCACAACTCTTACTGTTACAACATTCTCTACTGGTTATTACTGTACAACAGTTCACAACTCTTACTGCCACAGCATTTTCTACTGGTTATTACTGTACAACAGTTCACAACTCTTACTGTCACAACATTTTCTACGGATTATTTCTTTACAACAGTTCACAACTCTTACTGTCAAAACATTTTCTACTGATTATTACTGTACAACAGTTCACAACTCTTACTGCCACAACATTTTCTACATATTATTACTGTACAACAGTTCACAACTCTGTCGCAACATTTTCTACTGGTTATTATTGTACAGTAGGTTCTCAATTTTCGCGAGTTTTTAATTTGACTTTTTTCATTTGGACAAAAAAAAAAAAAAAACTACGCAATTTCAAATTTTGACGGAAACTCGAATTTCGACTCGTTTGAGAGGCCCGCCAACGTTCAGACATTCACAGTCGTGTAAACAGCTTTATTTCTCTTATGTACAAAAGATTCATTATTGTTTATTACTAAATTTCATTTTGATTGAATTCATGTTATGTGTGCAAAATGAACAATACAATTCTTTAATAATACGTAGAATATTAAAACACAAGAGGAGACGATACATCATTTTCGTTAATGTTTGCAAAACTAGTGACTGATTGGTTCTACATATAAAACTGAAGAAAATAAGACCCTGGTTGTAGCTGTAGTGAAATTAATGTAAAACAAATAATATGGTTGTTTTAAGTAATGTTATTTGATGTTAATAAATGGAACAATATAAGTCGCTAACAATTAGTGGTAAAGAAAAAAGTGAGATCGCGTATGTAAGTGCGCACATGTGTAAACATATCGTCATTTCTCTACATAAGAATATGAAAGCAACACTTATTTACTGTTCATATATATTTTAATTAATTTTTCTGAATTTAAAACAAAAATTCTACCCACCAGCGGTGACCACCAGTGGTGGTAAAGTTGAAAACATAAGGACAGCCAATGTTGTTGTGTGTGTTTTTCCTCGGATGACGAAGTTGCCAATTCATCAGGTTCAACTCTAGCTGAAGGCATAGAACATAAAAACTTTTTCTGTTGTTTTTAATTTTTATATAACTTTATCTGTGTTATTTCCGTTGGTTTATTAGGATGTTGCTTTATTACAGGTAGTAATTCGCCCAAAAAGTAGGGTAAATAAAGCTAAATTTAGCCAAACATCGAAAGTACCAGACTTAAATTAATTTTCTCCATAGGAAGTTGTATTTAAATTTGGACGATTTGAGTTTTGCGAGGTTTTTAGTCTAAATAAGTTCCAAATATGAGAGCCTACTGTAGTATAATCAAACAAACATTACACAAGTAGTATGATCAAACAAACATTACACAAGTAGTATGATCAAACAAACATTACACAAGTAGTATGATCAAACAAACATTCCAGTGCACAAGTTGTATTATCGTATTATCATTGTTGCCCTTCCCCAAAGAAGTCAGCTTTCCATTGATCAAGGGAAGACAACAGGTACAGTAATATCTCCTTCAGCTGGAATACCTCAAACCCTGAACTCTCCGATAGCCGGAATTGAAATTTTCTCTAAAAATCTTTCCCAAAGCCGGAATTTTCCGGAAAATTCCGGCTTTGGGAACGATTTTCCGAGGGGCACATTTTCCGGAAAATTCCAAGAACATTTTTCTGATACCTGGAAAATTCTGGAAAGTTCTGGGGATGGGGAAGTTTTTTCTGTGTTTGAGAGATGAAAATCAGGCAAATTTTCTGGAAATAAAGAGAAAATTTTTCCATTACCCGGAAAATTCCGGGGATGAGGAATTTTCATACAGGTGAGAGAGAGTTGTCTCGTTGCCCGGAAATCTCTCATTCCCGGAAGTACTCTGCACCAATTTTTCTGGTTAATGGGGATATCACTGTATAGGTAATGAACTACAGTTTATATGGCTATACATATCCCAAATCATTTATATAACTGATAAATTTTGATATAAATATGTGCTTATAAACACACAGTCCGGGGGGGGAGGTAAAGCGCTCAGGGAAACAGCCACTGGACTTTGGCGGGAATTTTGCTTATCTTGATGCACTGCACAACAGCCAGCTTTTTTTTTTTTTTTTTTTTTTTTTTTTTTTTTTTTTTTTTTTACACAGGGAATAGCCCACCCAGGCACAGGTCATTGACCTGTAATAAAGCACGGACTTGAAGGTAGACTGTTACATTTTAATAAATTTGTTTTTGATTATTTGTGAGAAGATTTTCCAATTATTATTTATATGTGTGTGTGTGTGTAATAATAATAATAATAATAATAATAAACGGTTTATTAATAGAGTTGCAGCCGGTGGCTGAAAATATACAGACTTACATTTGATTTAGACATAATGATATAATATGCTTTGAATACATTTACAGGGCTGTACAGTACATAAATCAGGAGTTGTTTAGTTTATTATTTTAACAATAGATGGGATGGTGCTATTCTTATATCTATCGGTGCGGGCTCTTATGGGCTGAATTTTGTTGTAGTGGCAGACTGCGCGAGGTGGGTGTGGGTCTGCCGGTGGCAGGAGGTGGCGATGACAAGGGTGGTGCATTAATTGGCTGCCAAACCTTTCCATTGCTTGGTGGTAGAGGTCACTGAGGGATGGCATTTCCAGGGTGGAGAGAGCATTGGTGTAGCCGGAGTATTCTGCGCCAAGCATGATTCTGCAGGCCCTTTTCTGTACCTTCTCCAGCTGACGTTGTTGGGTGGAGTTGAGAGGAGACGACCAGGCTGGTGACGCATACGTTAGTTTGGGGAGAATAAAAGCGTTGTAGATGGTCCTCAGCTCTGGCGTGGATGTCTCAAGTGACCTAAGTCGTCGTAGCATGTAGAGACGGTACGAGGCTGCCTTGACTGTTATTTACATGGGTCTTCCAGTCCAGTTTGTGGTCTATAGTAACACCCAGGAGTTTGGCAGACTGCACCAGCTGGAGAGAATGGGCACCCACTGTGACTGCTGGGGCTTGCATTGGAGTGGTGGCGGTGTTGATGTGCATGACTACGGTTTTGGTGTGGTTGATGGTGACCTTGTTCTCCGTAGTCCATGCCTGTAGCCTGTCCAGGGTGCCTTGTAGTGATGAGTAGTCTGGTGCGGTGTTGTCCACTGAAACTCCCACAGTGCAGTCATCTACGTACTTCCACCTGTGTGGAGTGTCCGATAGAGCATCGTTGATCAGGATGAGGAAACACAGTGGTCCTATCTTGGTTCCCTGGGGAACACAGCAGGTGAGTTGTTGGAATGTGGAGACCAGGTGAGGTGTTGGAATGTGGAGACCGAGCTCTGATACCTCACTGCCTGGCGGTGTCCAGTCAAGAAATCAGTGAGCCAGGAGACAAGGTTGGTGGGCAACCCTAGTGCAATGGCCTTGTTGATAACAGTGCCTTGATCAACTAGGTGCGTGCGTGCGTGCGAGCTTGATTGATTGATTGATTACAGGTAAAAGAAATAATTGTCCTCAGGGCAAACACATAAAGGTGGTCCCCAGCATATGGCTTGATCTTCCTGGGGAACTTCCTGTACTTGAGTGTGGCTCTCCCTGAACCATACATTTTGACTCTGTATAGGTCATACTCCAGCACCAACTATTTGACCAGTTCTGTTCCAGCTATTGGGGCAATTAACCACCTGGTTTTGCACCTGGACAGTGTTGTAGATAGCCAGGCTTGGTATATTTCGACCATTTCTTAACTGCTGTGACATGTCGTCAGCATTATCTCTGATGAGCCTCTTGCCAGGCTTCACTGCCAGCTTTGCACACAGGTGGGAATTCGGCAAACCCACAGAAGACACACTATGGCAAACACCGTATGTGTGGGGAAAGCACTTGGTCTCTTAAGCCTTAAACTGTGCTCCTCTATGGGATGACAACTCCTCAGGTTACCCTGAACATGTGAAACATGGTTTCTAGGTGCTTGACAAGCACTTTCATACTGGCCTCACACTCGCCACAGTGGAAAATCGACCCATTCAAGGTGAAATAATTGGTGCAAATTTGCTGGAATGGGTACACCAGTGGATGTGTGTGTGTCGGTGGTGTGGCAGGCTGGGAGGGTGGCCACTTAGTGGCTTACAGTGAACTCTCACTTTACGCGGTTAATTCAACCCCCGGCGGTCCGCGTAAAGTGAGCAACATAACATGTGGGATTAATTGAAATAGAGACCGGGCCGACCCCCAAACTCCACTTTTTCCCGACACAATACGTACATTTTACTAAAAATAACATCTTAACTTTATGATGGTATTCACCCACACATAATATAGAAGGGAACAGTCAATAAGAGAAGAATAAACTGAAGGTTAGGTTAGAAAAATACAAGGTTAGGGTTAACACTTACGTTAGTAGAAGAGATGGGTCGGCGTAGGGGAATGGAGGCTGGTTCCGAGGCAGAGGGCAGGCTACTGGCCCTCAGGTGAGTCTTCATCGGTGTCATCCACACTTACTAGTGCCTCCCTGACAAATCCCTCAAAGTCATCATCACTGTCTCTGCCTCTGTCACTAACACTGGCTTGGACTGGCTGTGGTGGGTTGTGGGCGAAGAACTCTGTTATGCTTTGCTGATGGCTGGTGTTTATGTTGTCGTGATAAACCTTGATGTAGGGCTCCATAGTCTGCAACAGCTGGGTAGTGAAGATTTCATACCTGTTTGCGTCAGGGTCGTCGGAAAGGAGGAGCTTGACTTTCTCAACACACTCGATGGCACCCCTAACATTACTATGGGATAAGCGGCGTTCTTCTTGGGATGATGCACCACCTGCCTCTTCACTGACATCATCATCATCTACCATCTCGTCGGTAGTCACATCAGGATCCCTTATCACCTCCAGAATGTCGTCGTTGGTGGTCTCGGAGAAGCCTGCAGCTGTAACACTCTGCGCAGCTTCTCTGGCAAGGTCCACTGCTACTACAACAGTCTGAACCTCACCAGTCACAGATTGACTCTGCCTCACGGCCGGAATGCCTTGCAACACATGTCTCCATGCATGACGAACAGTTGCTACAGACAGCTGATCCCATGCCTCCACCAAGAAGTCCACAGCTTTCTTGACGTTGAATGTTCTCCAGAATTGTCTCAAGTACTTCTTGCTCTGCCAACTGTTGATTCTCGTCGTATTCGTTCTTGCTATCGGTGTTGGTGTCACTCAGGTTACGCAACTCTTCCTTGGTGTTGGTGTAGTAGTTCAGGAGGTTGAATTTTTTAGTAGAGAATGCAGCTTTTACATTACAGATCAATTCTTGGTCCATGGGCTGTAATATAGACATAGTGTTGGGAGGAAGGAAGACCACTTTTACGTTGGGGTGATGATCTAACAGTAGGGGCGAGTGTCTTGGTGCGTTGTCCAGCAGCAACAAAATCTTGAATGGCACTTTATGTTGCTCACAGAATTTCTTCACATCGGGAACAAAACAGTCATCAAACCAGGAGAGGGACAGTCTAGAGAACATCCACGCCTTACGTGCGGTCAGCCAGTGGACATTTAGCTTGGTCATGTCCATGCTCTTGTAGACCTGCGGCTTGCGTGCTGTGTTGATCACTGATAACTTGAGCTTACAGGTACCGGAGACATTGGTGGTAAACAGGACAGTGATGCGCTCCTTCTGCAACTTCCGGCCCTAACGCTTGCTGGCATTCTTCACAACGAAGGTCTTGGTAGGTAGCTTTTTCCAAAAAAGACCAGATTCGTCCATGTTAAACACCTGGTTGTCGGTGTACTGTCCTTCCCCCATAATCTCATGTAAAAACAGAGGAAATTCCCTTGCCGCAACACGGTCAGCACTAGCTTTTTCACCACCAATGTTGATATTGGTGATCTTGTTCCTCTTCTTAAACCTCTGTAACCACCCAGAGGAAGCATTAAAGGGTTTGGGCTCTGTAATTCCCATCTTTCGTGACACTGCATCATTAATTCACGTGCGTACTCCTTAACTGAGCGCGTATCCACCGCCATGTTCCGTCGCGCCTGACCCACCAAGTAGCTCACAAGTAATTTTTCCGTCTTGAGAAGCACCTGTAGACTTTGTGATGTTCATGTGCTCCTTTATCTTGGCTGCATCCTTCTTAATTGTCCTGATCATAGACTCGTTAACACCATGCTGGCGCGCGAGATCAACCTGTCTTATTCCTTTCTCCAACTCTTGAATGATCTTATATTTAATTTCGTAGCTTAAGGAATGTCGTGTCTTCTTTGGCTTGGGGCGGCTGGGTCCAGGTAATGCAAGGTTTCTTTGTGGTGGTGGTCCTGTGGAAGCCATTCTTATGGAACAATTGATACCGATATACAAGGTGTAGCGTGGAGGGGTGTAACTGACGCGGTAGGTCGAGGGGCTTGAACGCTCCCGCGGCGGGGCACATCATAGTACTACATTAAACCAATCACAGCTAGCAGGGAGGGAGGTAAGGATGCTTTGCCCAATCACAGTCTGATACGTCATATGACGTCACCGATAACGCAACAAAGACATACACTGCGCAACCTACTCGCGCCGCTTACACAACATGGCAGAGGGCGGGAGGTTTGGATCCAAAAATGGCGCGGCGCGAGAGGACCGCCAGCTGCTCTCTGCGTAAAGGGGTACACGCACCGCGGAAAGTGAGCATTCCGGTATCGGCAGGGTACCGCGCAAACTTGGAAACGCATTAAGTGGGACCGCGTAAAGCGAGGGTTGACTGTATAGTACACTTGGCCCGCTTCTGCCTGATGTCCCCTTTAATGCCCGGCTTCCAGACACTAGCTCGTGTTCTTCCATTCATGCCATCCGTGCCTTGGTGGGCAAAAATAGAGCATTTCCAAAATCTCACCCTTAAGGTCTGTGGTACTACAACTCGGCCCTGGTAGATGGGTAGCCCATCATGTGTGGACAATCCATTCCTTAACTGGAAAAAAAAATCTCGAGCCCTAATTCCCAAAGATTCTGCATGGTCGTGTCTTTGGCCACCAGTTCCCTGATCCTGTCTAATGATACCGGCTGTAGGATGCCCGCTGCAGCAGCTACTATGGCTCTCACGTGCTGCTCCTGTGTTAGGGACCGGACTTGTTTCTCCTCGGTGACTGTGCAGTGGAGGCTGGCTATCATGCCTATTGCTGGCTTCCTGAACAGAGTGTCTGGTCCCACATGGTTTCAAAAGTCCCTTTAATGGCTCCATTGCCAGTTGTACTGCATAGGCATAGGGGGAGGGGGGGGGGGGGAATGTTCTCTTCTTTGTGGATGAAACTGGCCTTTCACACAAGCTTTGATTTTATCTCTTAGCATTTATTTATTTTTTTATTTTTTTTTATGAAAGTTCTGCATTAATTGATTTTAGTCTTTTAAGTCTTTATTTTAATTCGGCGACATAAGACCTAAGCTGTTATGTCACCAGGGATGTAATACAGGGCTGCCTCACTTATCGTAAAGGTTACGGGCATGAAACTTGTTGCAAATCTCGAAATTGCAAATAGCGGAGCAATTTCTCCCATAAGAAATAAACTAAATCGGGGAGATACGGTCATCGCGATGGTCACGGCCATCAGATTTTATCACTTGTTTTACTCAGTACATATAGAACATAAAATAAATCATGAAACAAGGGCATAATATCAAATAAACATCAATAACAATCACTTGAGTTTATTAGGCGTATATGTTTACAAGTACAGTATATTTACATGTTTGAGTGTGTGAGTGTTTGAATGTTTATGTGCGTAGGTGTGTGAGGTAAGTTTTAAACGTAGACTGTTAATTTACCTCTGATGTGCTGTGTTGGCTGCTTGCTGAAGTTGGCATTAGGGGAGAGGGTGAGAGGAGGCTGGGGTGCTCATGTCTTTTTACGATATCCAATTTCATGTCCAACGTAGCTGCCACATGTGATCTCTTAGCAACATTGCTGGGAGCTTTAGCAGCTGGTTGCTTAGGCATTGCGAGATCACACAAAACACAACTGCGAGATTACACAAAACACACGCCAGCACGTGTGAGACTGAGGCGAGCGGGAGCGTATGGCGGAGGAATACGTACACACGCTGTCCTTCGTAAGAATTTGCGAATAAACGGGGCAACCATTGCAAATAGTGGAAAAGGGTAACAATAAATTGATTGCGGATAAACGGGGTTACGAATACTGAGGCTATGAATAACGGGGTTTGCCTTTACCATAATCAATCAATCAATCACTTGACCTTGTATGGTATGTCATATGTGACGAGGTTGAATCTAAAGGCGTATCCGTCTCTTGCTGCCAGGTAGCCCCGTGGGTTGGTTATGTACTGGCAATGACCCAGGGTGTGATGAACGTAGTGTAGTCTCGACTGTTCTCGCGTAGCCCCACTCTTGTATGCATCATTCCCTGCATACAGAATGCTCTTCTTGGTGTTAGTCGGCACAGAGGTCTCCTGGTGGAAGGGTGGTGGTGTGTGGAGAGTTCGTCTCACTGATTCCCAGTTGAGAGCTTGTACATCGACCATCCTTTGCGGTGACCTATTCTTGTTTGTCACGATTACCACCTGGTGGTACCATTTGGCTGGGGTCTATGGCGGCACTTCCCCCAGGACTTGGATCCTTATGTCTCGATCCAGGCCTTGTTTGACCTCATCCTGCCAGTGCAGCGGAACTGGTATCGGGGTGTGTACCTTTATTGGTATTGCATCCGGTTTGAGGAAGATCTCCAGGCTCTTCATGCATCATTGGCAGCTGTTGGTACTCATACACACTGAATGCACTGGAGGTATGCCTATCCAGTATCCATTTCTGAAGTTTGTTGAGGTTTTCAGGGACTAACTTGAATGGGATTGTATATGGTACTGGAGGTGGTTTTGCTTTCCTTGGACACTCACATCGTACCTCTTTGGTGGTCTGGCCATCACCAGCACTGTCCATCGTCTTTAAGCCAGTTGCTGCGGTTTTGTTTCCCCTAGGCTTCTGTGGAAAGTTCTCCAAAATGGAGCCAAGACGTGAACAGGCCTGTTGACTCGGGAATTAACCTGGGCATCCTTGGCAATGTAGCACAGCTGCTTGGTGGATCTAATGTGGCCACCCTTGACATGCCCCATAGTGACAATAATGACCCCACACTTCAGACTCATCTAACTGTTCTCCGTTGTGCAGATGGTCTGGCTCACCGGCAATAGATATCTTGGTTGTAACCTCAAGAGTGACCTGAGGAACGGTCTCTCTCTCTCTCTCTCTGTTTATTTTTTTTTTAGGAGAATAACCCACCTGGGGGGGGGGGGGGGATAAGAGTAAAAAGAAATTAATTTTTTTTTTTACGGGAATTAGCCAACCCGGGCACAGGTCAAACGACCCACAACGGAGCCTGAGGGGCGAAAAAAAAGAACGGAAAGAAATTGAAAATATAGAAAAAAGGTTATACTGTTTTAATCTACACCACGAAGATGCCGGAAAACCAGCTTTTTAAAGTGAGACATTGTAAGAGCATAGAAACACAGAAGAAGGCAAAGCATTCCACAGTTTGGCTGTGTGAGGAAAGAAGGAGGTACTATAACGGGTTATTCTCGTGTAACCGATATCCACAGAGAAAGGGTGGGCACCGCGGGCAAGACGTGTGTTACGAACCCACGGCCTTACCGGCGGTACACAGGATGCCAAATCCCCTGAACATTGCCTGTTAAAGTACCTGTAAAAGAGAGAGAGTGAAGCAACATTGCGGCGAAGAGAAAGGGGAGAGAGATTGTCGACTAAAGGAGGAAAGTTAATAAGAGGAAATGCCTTTGATTCCACCCTATCTAATAGTTGGACAGAAGAAGAGCCACACCTGATATGAGAGCAGCACTCCAAGTTAGGACGAATGAATCCCTTATATACTTGGAGCAACTGCTCAGGAGTGAAGTCGCTGCTGCATCTGT
Organism: Homarus gammarus; assembly: GCA_958450375.1. NCBI lineage: Eukaryota > Metazoa > Arthropoda > Malacostraca > Decapoda > Nephropidae > Homarus > Homarus gammarus. The sequence continues at coordinate 143,586 of CAUDMG010003769.1, forward strand.
ACAGCATTCCCAACTTTCGGGAAGCAGCTTTAGTTATACTAAGGATGTGTGATTTCCAGGACATATTGGAGGAAATGGTGAGGCCTAACATATTTATTTCAGAATTTGGGGGGATGATAGCGTCCTGAAATGTAATTGGTGGGAGATCGTCTACTTTACAAAGTGTAATTGGTAAATATTGAGTTTTTTTACCATTGAACTTAACCAAGTTTGTATCTCCCCATTCAGAAATGCTGCACAGATCCGCGTTGATAGAAGTAATGATATCAGTTCTAGAAACAGATCTAGTTTGAGAGTTAGGAGGAAGGGGAAAATGTGAGGAAGAGTGAAGAGTAGAATCATCGGCGTAAGAATGGATAGAATTAGTTGTAGTGTGAAGTAAATCATTGATAAAAAGAAGAAAGAGAGTTGGTGAAAGAACAGAACCCTGTGGGACGCCACTATTGGTAGAGAAAGAGCGAGAAATCGATCCCTCGACAACAACTGCCATGGATCGATTCTCAAGGAAGCTAGAGATGAGAGAACAAAGTGGGGGAGAGAAACCAAAAGAGGGAAGTTTAGATAGCAAAGACTTATGCCATACCCTGTCAAATGCTTTGGAGATGTCGAGAGCCACGACAAAAGTTTCCCTATAATCCCTAAGAGAGGATGACCAAAGATGGGTGCAATAGGAGAGCAGATCACCAGTAGATCTTGCCTGGCGAAAGCCATACTGGTGATCCGACAAAAGAGAAAGGCGTTCAAGGTGACGGAGAAAATGGGAGTTCAAGATAGTTTCGAAAATCTTAGAGAGGGATGAAGTTTGGGCAATGGGGCGATAGTTAGAGGGATTAGAATGGTCACCCTTCTTCGGGATGGGCTGAACCAAGGCATGCTTCCAAGAAGAAGGAAAAGTTTTCGTTTTGAGGCAAAGGCGAAAGAGGCGAGCAAGCACAGGGGCCAGGGCTTCAGCACACTCCCTCAGAACACGAGGGGGTATTCCGTCCGGTCCATGCGCCTTACTCACATCCAACCTGGATAACACACCGGCAACCCTGCGAGTGGAGATTATAGGAAAGTGCATAGGTTCAGTAGGAGGTGCAGGGGTAGGAGGGGTAGAGTGGGAATCGTCTAAGGTGGAATTAGAGGAGAATAAGGTGCCAAAGAGGTTGGCTTTCTCAGGGGGAGAGTTGGCTATAGAGTTATTGGGACGGAAGAGTGGGGGAAAAGAAGGTGTGCAGAAGTTGTTACAGATGTTTTTAGCTAAGGACCAGAAGGATTTGCTAGAGGAAGAATTAGTCAGGACAGCAGTCTTTCTTTTAATAAAATTCCGCTTGGCCCTACGAAGAATAGCCTTTCAACGATTCCTAGAAGTAATGAAAGAGGTGTGGGTAATAGGAGAAGAGATAGTTTCATAGCTCGATATGCCCTAACTCTCACCCTGCAAGCAAGAGAGCAGGAGCGATCAAACCATGATTGTAATGTGAAAGTTTTGGTAGAAGATGGGATAAATGCACTCATACCGCCATGTATAACCCCAGCATTGCTGTATGGAAACAGAAGAAGGCAGAGCATTCCACAGTGTGGCTGTGTGAGGAAAGAAGGTTATTCTAGTGTGACCGACATCCACAGAGAAACGGTGGGCACCGCGGGCAAGATGAGTGTTAGGAACTCATGGCCTTGTCAGCGGTACACAGGCTGCATATCTGTTTTAGAATTTGCAGAATGGTTGCGTCCTGAACTGTGATTGGTGGGAGATAATCTAATTTGGAAAGTGTAATTGATAAATACTGTGTTTTATTACAATTGAATTTAACCAAGTTTCTACCTCCACATTCGGAGATGCTGCACAAATCCGCATTGATAGTGAAATGATATCAGCTCTAGAAACAGATCTAGTTTGAGAGTTAGGGGAAGGGAAAAATGTGAAGAGTGGAATCATCAGCGTTGCCAATTGATACTATGGGCATGAAGTCGGAATCCATTCTGGTGTCCCATGTTGTCATGCCAGCATTGCCGGGGTTTTTCACCACTTTCCCATCTGGCTTTAGCTGGCCTGACCGGCAAACCAACTGGAAATGTCCTGATTTGCTACACAACATACATTTCTTGCCCCAGGCCTTGCACTTTTCCTTCCTGATGTCGGCCTAGGCCTTAGCCGCATTTCCCTTCTTTCTGCAACCGGCACATTTCAAGGTTGGGCTGACATCTGCAACCCCAAATCGCTTTTGTTGTTGGAATTCTGATAGCTTGCGGTGGAGTCCCGCCATTTGGTCAGACAGGAGACCCTGTGATATCGGTCCTGAATCCTTGGCTTGACAAAAGTCAAAACAGCATCGAGGTCCATGTTTTTTTGGGTCCAGGTGATTGAGTAGGTCCTTCTGAATATCTATATTGAGCAGGCCTTGCGTGACTTGATCTCGGATGACCTCTACTGCGTAGCTAACATCTGTGTCGCACTCATCCTGGTGCACTTCACACTACAGTTAGACAGATGCTTGCCCCATGGCATTGACAGCAAAGTTTCACATCTGCTTGCCTTTGTTCTGTGTCAGGTGGCCCAGTTGCATCCTAATCTCCATCCTGTTAGTTTTCTCACTGCCAGTCTTCTGATTTCACGAAGGAGGTGGGTCTCATCATTGGTGGAAAGCCTGCCCCCCCCCCCCCCAGGTTCCTATGGAAGCTGCTGCAAAGAGCTTCCTCACAGCTTTCAAGGAGTTGCACTGCAACCATGCAACCACTTCCCCAGTCAGGCCAGTGGTGGTCTCGTAGGGGGCCTAGTTCTCCTCAGTCAGGCCAGCAGTGAGCTTGGGTTGTGTGGTATTCTGAGGTTTGGATCCTCCTGTTGTGGTCGCGACCGGTGCTGTGGCGGTCATCATTGGTGGGTGCACGTTTGCCTGGTGTATCTCAAGCACTCGGATAGCTCCTGTCGCGGACAACTGTGGGGTCTCATATGGGCAGCCCTGCATGGTGCAGGGCAGCTGCATTATAACTGTCACTTGAGAATATTGGGTTTAGTTTATCTTTTGTAGTGTAGGTTCTTATCTTACTCACTGTGCCATCAATGTTTATGGGGCAGAGGAATAGACGCTTGTCTGTTTGAAATGTATTTGATTTCCTTCAACGCACACACAAATCCCAAATAGTGATATCTCCATTAGCCAGAACATTGGTGCAGATCACTTCTGGAAATGAGAGATTTCTGGGTAACGAGACAACTCTTTCAAAGCCAGAAAAAATCCCTCTTCCCCGGAATTTTCCGGGTAATGGAAAAATTTTCTCGGGAGTTCCAGAAGTTGCCCATTACATCATCTTTCGAATCCGGAAAAATATTCCCCCTCCCTGGAATTTTCCAGGTATCAGGAAAATTTCAATTCTGGCTATTGGAGAGTTCCAGGTTTGAGGGATTGCATCTAACGGAGGTGTTACTACTGTATTACATAAGTAGTACCCCATAATAACATTTATACCTTGTGACACTTGCCAGATGCTTCTGGTGTTATTGTACAGGGGTACCCAGTGACAGCACTAGGATCCCGCTTCCTCTATTAAGGAATGATCTATTGAAATTGAAAAATTGAATAAGTAGTACTACGAACTAAACATTACACAAATAGTATAATCAAACAAACAGTGCACAAGTAGTATTATCAAAAGTTATTAATGTACAACAGTTCACAACTCTTACTGTCACAAACTCTAGCGTTTTCTCCATCCACTTTTTCACCTTTTGTACTTTCTCCACCTGTTGGATTTTAAATTTATTGTTTATCTTTAGTTAATCTCACAAAAATCCAATCGGGAGGCTGTATCCTCTTAATTATCAGTCAATGGTCAATATGCTGCCACTACCCCTAACTCAACAACTATATCAGTGAGTATGGGAAAATAATTAGTTTTTATATTCACTGTGGATAAGGTCACTTGGTAATATTTTTGCTTACAAATGGTGTAAAGTTATCACAGGATCATGTAAATATCAAATAACACTATTTACATTTATTAACAAAATAAACTTCATATACTGCACACGTATAGCAAAGGAGTTATCAGGTTATTGTGAAAGTTTCACTATTAAATCACTTAGGTTTACCTCCTTGGTCAATCCACTTAGAAACTTCTAAGGGTTAATTTGCGAGTCCACAAGTCTCGCAACGAATGTTGGTGAGGGCTCAGGGTAAATGTGGCACGACCTCTCTGTATGAAGTCTGATTGCACACTCCTACTAATCATATGGTTACATCTCTGAGGGCACTGGTTCCCCCTTGGAAGTATTGCTGACTTAGTATTAATAGTCACCAGCAGCTTGGCTGGTCATTTTGCCTGGCCAACAGCTGGCCAGGGCTTTGCATTGCCCTGGGCCATCTGGCCAGACTAGCTCCAAGGATTGGACTTACCAGTGCCAGTGATGAAAATCTGTACCATATATGTCGGCGTACAAGGCCACGGGGTGTATAAAACGACCCCCAAAATTTCCATTTAAAAACATTGGTTTTGAGCTATACACTGTATAAGACTACCACAAATCTGACACTTACCACTGGGAGCTTACTGCCCCAGTAGTCCTTTACCAACCATCCCACTTACCAGTGGAGTGATGCTGTTAAACACACTGCTAAGCAACACATCCTTGGTTATTTAAAATGAGGCCAATTCACTTCAAGTAATGGCATCAAACGTTCCCAGCTGGTGTAGTGTAAACACTAGTGATGTCACTTGGGTGTCGTCTGGAACTAATGTCGGTGTCGAGTATAATTTTACCATTTACATGAAATGGATTTACTGATTTATTTGTTTATTTATTTATTTATAATATACTGTATTATATTAGAAATGTAGGCGTAAAATACAATGCAGGAATTTTCTTTAATTTATAAACTTGCTTCGCTTGACGATCGGTAGGACTGGCTGTTTGTTTACTTCTGCGGCAGGTGCAAATGGCAGGCGGTGCATGATGATCCCTGCTTTTATTATGTTGTTATTTTACGGTATTTACGGTATGTTAGACAGGTTTATAGTACATTTTTATTATTTTAATATACCGGTAATTTATTTTTAATCCAGCTTCCCAAACTTAATTTCAGTAGAAAATAATTAGTGGTAGGACCGTGGGATTAAGGAGAGTTTTTTATGATGTTCTCCATCACCACTGGTGACGCACTAAACCACAGGATGTAGAGGTTCTGATTTTATACCTGGCGTTTAAGATGACCCCCTAATTTTGGGCTGATTTTTTTAAGGTTCAAATTCCGTCTTTTAAGCCGACATATACGCTACACTGCACGTTGCTACAGCTGAAACCAATTACAGGCTAGCCACCTCCATCACAACAACACAACAGTCGTTAACTCTCCTGGTCAACAAGTTGTTATTTTCACTATTCCCACTAACACCTCTAACACCTAATCCACCCACTTCTTCACCTTTAGTACTTTCTCCACCCATTACCACCTCTAACACTTTCTCCACCCACTATTCCACCTATAGCATTTTTCTCCACCTATTTTTCCACCTTTAGTACTTTCTCTACGCACTTTTCAACAATCAAGATCTCTACTCTACATGTTCCTGGATCCTTGCCCTTCCAGAATATCTTGTTTCTATCATACTTTCTGAGCTACCTTTCCACTTTATTTTTTGTTTACAGCAGACTGAGCTTTCTACGGCCCATGTCTCCATAATCTCATTTGCTGCACCTCACATTGAACTGACATTAAGACATCCAGCTCTAACCCCAACTATGGCAGGTTCCTTCACTGTGATTGCTTGTCATTTCCTGCCTGGTCCCGCTGACTGTTCGACACCGCCTGGTGGAGTACCCCAATCTCAGAAATCTTTGTAGTAAGCACCTCTCCCAATTCTGGGGAGGAGACGGGTCTTACCCCCTCTCTTTGGTGCTTGGTGGAGTTGTGGGTAATGTGGGAGGGGATGTCCTCTCCTTTGTGGAGGAGGCTGACCTTCTGCACAAGCTTTGAGTTTTATCTGTTAATGTTTAAATGTTTTTTGAAAGATGTATGTTATTTGTTACTTATGTTTATTACCTTGTATTATTTGATTTGAGTCTTTAATTCAGCGATATATGTCTTAAGTTAATTGTTGCATCGCCAGGGATGTAATTACCATAATCAATCAATCTTGTACCATTCATTAGTGTGGTGTTCGGGTGGTTTTTATGTGGTATGACTATGCAGTATTTGTAGCTCATGGTAGCATTTGTTTTTATTGGTAATGTAGTTAACTTAGGTTTTGGCATGCTTGTAACCCATATGCCATAGCAAGAGCAGTCTTGGGGCCTCGGGTTGACCCACCATGACCACCTTCAGGGACATCCTTCCTTATGCGACATGGCACTAATGCTCACTGTGGTATTATGCGCTTGATTATGGAGTAGCCTCTCAAGGGGCTACCCTTGAGTTCAGGCTCCTGTATTATCAAGTGGAAGTCCCCAGCCTGTAAAAGGCTCACCCAGTACCCTCTGTATAGGCAACATGCTAGCCCAGAAAATACAGCAGAGACTAGAGGATAGGCACTGCTCTGTTTGACCTAATTGCCATCAGGCATGTTGAAGCAAGGTTTTATGGCTGGATGCCCCTCCTAACACCAACTCACAGGGTGAGAACAGTTGGCAAGCCAGGGTCAATATCCTTGAGGTAATCAAAGAATAGGTGCCTTAGGGGGCAGGGAAAAAACACTTTTATTTGAGTTGCAGGCTGCACTTTTCAGGCATCGTTTGTATGGCTGTAACAAACACCTGTGCAAAATTTCATGCCATTTCATGCATACTTACCCTGCCGCATCGCGAACGACTTTTTGTCAACTTTTAGTGTATACCAAAAATTAGGTGTCATTTAATGTTTTCCAGGGTAATGATAAATTTTACATGGGTGACATCGATTTAATTCACATGTTATTTTACAGGTACACCGTATAGAAAATCATTACAAGTTCATATTGAAATTCTTTTTTGTGCGGAACCTTGGCATCATTTTCCTAGACAATAATCTTTGCCTAATATATCCATATCTCGATTCGTATCCCGTCACTTCAGTGCAAGCTTCAGTCATCACTTTTATGCCTCTCTCGACCGCCTGAGTGCTGTTTGGCCACTTGGGCACCACTAATGGTGTCTCAAGAATGTCATTAACCTGTAGATTTGACAGAGAAGCAATGTAAGGAGGCTCAGTCTTGAATTCATTCCTCCAGTTAATCATGGAATGATAGTTTTTTGCTTGCCACTTTAGTTTCGGAGTCACCACCTTTCTCATGTTGACTACAGGAGGCACATCCTCATTCCCATCTCCATCTTTACCCTCCTCATCAGTATAGTTTAACAAATTCTTGTCAACAGCAGCATCAGAATCTTCCTCCTCCTCTTCAGATCTGCCAGTGCATTCTTCCTTTTGCTGATTCTCCTCTCTAATTTTTCTTATCATTGAGACAGCTTTTTCTCTAACAGTCATGTCCTCATCTGCACACATACCAAGAAGAAGTTGATCTGTGTGGGCGAAGTATGCATTTCTCTGGACAGCCTTCTTCACTATCGTCTCCTCCTCACTATTCAGGTGTTTCATATATAGCAGGGACTGGAATACGTTCCTTGAGCCGTGTGTTACGTAAGGGTGTATCTTGATGTAAAACCACATTGGAGCACTGAACTTTATTATTGTAATGACAATTCTTTTCAACTCATGGCTGGGTCTTGATGTTGCTACATACAGCCTGAGGATTCTACTCCATAAGGTGTTCCACCTTGACACACAGGGAGGACCTGGCTCAATAGCAGCCAAGTCATCTTCAACAACACCTGTGATAACTCCTTTACAAATCCTATACTGTACAGGTATTTCTGATCCCAGGACAGATCTTTCTCCACTTCATCATTAAACACAGGGAAATCAGGGAAACTGACTGGCTGGAAGTCGACAACTGGAAGCTCAGACAAAGACTCCTTGATCTGCTTTCCAATGGGACCACGCCAATGCTCAGGACCACTTGGTTTACCATCATAGTGATAAAAAACTGCGCGGAAAGGCAGCTCATTTCCGTGAAGCTGACATATGAAATAATGGAGCGGGTGACCAAGTAACATTTCAAGATGATGAATGACTCCATTTTCTGATCCTACATTTACATTGGTTCCATCACAACCAACACACACAATGGGCTGCTGGGTTAGATTTTTCTCCACCAGAAACTCGTGAATAGTTTTGGCAATCTGCTTTCCGTGTCCAGTCTTGGGAGTCACATGTGTGAGATATTCATTGCCAGGCTCAACCATGATGACATAATGATCTTTCACCATCATCCTCGAACTCCATTTCTCGGTCTTCTCATTCTTTATCATCACACGAGTGGCGGTCTTCTTACCATCAAAATAGAGTGACGTCAAATTATCTAAACTAGCCATCTCAATTTCTTGCCTCTTAAATCGGTATTTTTGTCTCGCATCCCGCAGCTTATGTGGTCCAATAACCTGACTCTTGTCATCCTTTGTGATAATGCCATAGTCAGTTAAGGTGGCAGTAGCAATGGCAGCTCCAGCATAATCACTAATCAAGTATCGGTCACAAGCGGCAGCCAGTGTAGGGAGTCTTGTCCGGTTCTAATAATAATAATAATAATAAATAACGGTTTATTGAAAGAGCTTGGCAGCCAGAAGGCTGAAAATATACAGTTACATATTTGGGGAATGGGTTACGAATTACAAATAATATACAAGTAACATAAGTGACACAAATAAGACATATAATAACTTAGATGGGGAAAAGCTCAAACTACAGTTCATTTCAACATAGTGACAGTGTTACAGTATTACAAGTTATTGATAATTTTTACAATGGTTGGGACTGGGCTGTTCTTATAGCGATCAGTTAGTGCACGTATGGGCTGGATGCGGTTGTGGTGTTGCACAGCAATTCTCGGACAAGGGATCTCAGGTGGTAGTAGGAGCCGGTGTCGGGGATGGTGTAGAAGCTTCTTACCAAATTTGCAGATGAGGTCGTGGTGATGGTCAGTGAGAGTCGAAAGGGTCAGTGTGTTGAGCGCTTCTTGATATGTGGAGTAGGAGGGGGAGAGAATAATCTTGCATGCCCTCTTTTGCACTTTTTCTAGGTGTTTACGTTGTGTGGCATTTAGGGAGGAAGACCAGGTGGGGGAGGCACAGGTGAGCTTGGGAAGTATGAATGTTGTGTAAACACTGAGGAGCTCGTGTGCAGGAACTCCGAGGGACTTGAGTCGGCGGAGGAGGTGGAGATGGAAACTGGAGGATTTGACAACTTCTGTGAACTGGTGTCTGTCAGAGCCCTTGGATCAGGGACAAAATCGGCATCAGTATTGATGACAACTTAAATGAAATAAGAGATATGAAAAAAAAGTTGATAAACACTGAACAGAACATTGCACCGCCACAGCGGCTGTTTGGCTAGTACTGTAGGTAAATTTAAAAATTTCAGTAGAAAATGCGGCAGACTAAACCTCGACATATCAGCTTCAAATTTGGCATGGAGTCTTAGATATGTATAAGGAACAATGCCTGAAGAGTGCAGCTTTGAGCAACATTTCACTGCCCCCTAAGGTGCCTACCCACAACCCAAACCCAAGCAAAACCAGGCCAGCTTTGTCTAACATATGCTTCACTTCTTATTATTTCTTTGTGTCTGTGTGCTGTATTCTAATTAGTTAACAAAGAAATAATGATAATTGATACAATTTTCAGTCAATTTGACCAAAGACAGGTGACAAAGTCATCAGAGGCTTGTTTTCAGTATAGTTCTTATGTCAGCAGCATCAGGTGTTCTTAAGGCCAAGTACTAAGCAGATCCAACATTGCTTAACTTTGCTGATTGGACAAGAAAGTGTTTCCAACATGGTACAGTTACTAAAGAGTCTAATATGAAGTTGTGAATATTATTTAAATTTTATGAAGTTACCTGAATAAAGGAGGTATGATACTGTAAGAAAGACACAAGAATGGTTGAAAGTGTTTCAATTTACTAGAAGGATTTTCTGTCATCTTTCACCAATGATCTATCTTCACATTTGTATGTACATTTTTGCTATACTTGATTTAATAGGACTAGACAGTAACAAATAATTTAGGTGGTTTTTTTATCTATGGTTTTCTGTACTCAGGCGCACTGGAGGAAGTGGTGAACTACACTCACGCCTGGAAGAATGTTATGACCAGTTTCGCCAACTAGAACGTGAACGTAAGAAGACAGAAGCAGAACTTGCAAGGTGTTTTCCTGGAAAGAGAGTTTCTTCTGCTAATACTGTGCCACTCCCTCGTCTCCCGCCATCTCCTTCGCGTGTTGATCGACTCATTATAGACCACCTTCGGGAGCATGCACGAGTATGTATCTTTGTATAAATGCAAATTTTTTTTGTTACTAAACTATATCTTATGAAGCTTTCAAGATACTATACTTATTAGACTTGTGTGGCACTGCAGATGATCCCCATTAATCCTCCTTGACAGCCCCCCCCCAGCCCCCCCGGTGGGAGCTGCCTTCATGGGGGGGGGGGGTGGCTTTCAAGTCCCGGTGATCCGATGAGTAGCGCCAGATGGGGGCTTCCCCTCTCTCTGAGGAGGGATGGGAAGGGTTTCCCAAACCCAGTGGATCATCAGGGATGCTCCACACAAAAATGGCTCCTATCATGCTGCCGCTGGCAGCTTCATCTTCAACTCAGACCACTGGAGCTGGAATACTCTCTCACGTGTTTGCTGTGCATGGTGTCCTATAATGATGGGAGTCTTGGAGTTTGAGTGATGCTGCATGCTAGCAACACACCTCTTTGGTTCCCAATTCCAGCTAAATGGGTGGCTTGGTTGGGCCTGATCAAGTCAATCAGCTGGTCATAGTGTGGCTAGGGTCAAGTGGGCATCAGGGGACCTGGCACTCCTATGGTCCAGGAGCTGCCGTCATGGCCACCTGGTGGTTACCCGCGTATACTCCTCCACTACCCCTGAGGTCACAAGGGTTTTATCTCTGGCATTGACCTCCCCTTGTTGGGCTTGGTGAAGGGTGGGGGAATGAAGCAATTAAGTTCTTTTTTATGGAAAGGAAAAAACCCAAATAACCGGCCAGATACAACCCTCCCCCCCCCCCCACGACCCTGGACCCGTCCCTGGACCCTCCTCTGGATTGACATTTGCTACATTGCGGCCCTATCAGATTGGGAAAAGTGGCTCTGCGTCATGACAGATGCTCAAGTATAAGACCCACGGGAGGCCCACTGGCCCTGACACCCCCCCATGACGCTTCTACCCGTGAGATACTACCAGGTGTGTTCATGCAGGTAGAATTGGCAAAATATCTAGTGCTCCGTATCATGGAAGGCAAGCCTGTAATGGACCTGGACATTTTTATATTAACAGGGAAAGAACCAAAAATATTCACTCAGCAAGATGGTAGCCCCCTAGTGGAGGTCTCCTCCCCCGAGGAGAGTGCTCTACTCTGTGTCCTGTCTGAGGTACCTGGTGCTCCAGTCTTCTGTACTTCACATGCCACCTTTAACCAGTGTCGAGGGATGGTATTCTCAAAACAGCTGCTCTGGTACTCAGAAAAGCTTCTGGCAGAGCTCCAAGTCCAAAAGGTGGTGAAAGTGAATAGTTTCCACAAGAAAGAAAATGGCACTCTTAACCATACACCAATTCTGTTATTGACATTTGAATGCTTCAAAATTCCAACTTCTATCAAGGTTGCCTGGATCTCTCAAGGTGAAATCATATGTCCCAAACCCTGGACGATGCTTCAATTGTCAGATGTACGACCAAGTCAGCTGCACTTGTCATAAGTTAGAGCAGGGAGTTCCTGCAGTACTGTATGTGTTAACTGTGGTAAGGGCCATGAGGGTCAAAAACGTCTGGGTCCAGTCTGCTGTTTTCACTGTAGTGAGGCTCACCCGGCCTCTTCTAGTGGATGTGACCAGTTCCGAATCAAGAAAGATTCTAAAGATCTACATGAGAGACAACGTGAGTTTTGCTGAAGCCAGAAGCACAGCACTGAAATTTATCTCAAGTCATGATGATAACTATGCACAGGTTCTATCCTGACACAAGGCTCGGCAAACTGTTGCTGGGACACCGCTTCGAGAATCATCAGTAGCTGTATTGAATTCAGCTCCCCCACCTGAATATGCCACCAAACCTCAGACTTCTCCTGTAGTGGCTCAGGTCCATATGGATGAGGCAGGCACATCTGCTACTCCTCATCTTTCCTCCACCAGCCATCCTGGTACTACAAGAATTTCAGCTAAATGCAACCTAGGGTCCTCAAAGTCTCTGGAGGTAGACGATCCACCAAACAAGATATCGATGGTAGAATCATCTGACTGTTGCAAACTTCAGAACCTTATTCTGAGTAGTACCAGACACTGCCAACAGATGTCAGCTTAGGTTGGTGCCTCCTCCTCAGAGATGCCGACTGATCCTCTTCCGGAAGTATCTGGTGACAAGACCCCAGCTAAAGTAGAGTTGGCAGCTGAGACCCCTGACATGGGTCACCTCTCGATATTCCATCTGGGGAGCCATCTCCAAGGGTTAACTATGGTGTGGGTCCACTGGATGGGTCTACATCTGGGTCGACTGTGGCCACAAAACCACAGACACCTCTTTTAACCCTGGGGCAGGACAGAAAAGCCCAGTCCTACTCCAGGTGCATCCTCCAGGCCCCAACACCCAAACTAAGCCTAAATGCCTGTTGGGGGCTGCACACTCACCTTCCCCTACTTAGGTATCCAATAATCACAGTCCAATGGAATTGTTGAGGCTAAGGAGCCAACTGGGAAAAACTCCAGTTGCACCTGAGCATATTCTCCCCAATATGATTTTTGTCTCCAGAAGACAATGTGAGGTGTCTGATCATCCACCTCCCAGAGGTCATCCTGCTTAATATTATCCTCATAATCCAGAACAGATGCATTATGGAGGCACAGCCATCCACATCATGGAGGAGTGTGGTGTACCCTATAGCCCATTATCCATCACTTCCCTGTTGTAGGCGACAGCTTGCAAGATTCACCTCTAACGTACCTATACCATATGCTCCATGTACTATCGTGCACAAAAGTCGTGTCCACTACCCAGCCAGTGAGGTTTCGAATTGCCTTGCGTCTGAAGTTTCGAAACAGCTGGGAGAAATGCTATGGTCGGCCAACAGATGTCGCCCACTGTAGTGTGTGTGGGGGGGGGGGGGGGTAATAGAGGAGGGGGGGGCTGGATGAGAGGCAGGTTTATTTATTATTTATACCACCATAATTTCAAGCTGCCTTTTTAACTACGTTTTGTCTTACAGTTGTTTCTTTATGGTTACGAATCCATGGAACAGGTGCAGTGCACTGGGTGCTTATTGCTGCTCAGGTCACAATGATACTTTAAAGAATGGAATATATTAAGGATAAAAGTGAAATATACGACCACATCACAATTTTGTTGTTATTTCGACAAAGAGATTATGGTAATATTTATTTATGTTCCACCCATCCTATGCTTAATAAATATTTGTGATAATATGCAATATTATATAATTATATACTTATGTTAAAAAGAGTAGAGTGAAAAAGTTATCAGTATTGTAAAATAGTAGTCAGACTTAATCTAGGTGACTGTTCCAATTCTTCCAAGTTCCAGTGTTTAAACACCCCACCACAATATGCAAGCTTCATATATTTTGGAGTGTGCTCAGTTACCGTTACTATTGTGTGCTGAACATCATGAGCATTTCAATGATGGTAGCAATTGTAACTATATAATTATATTATGTTATAAGACAACACATTCCACTACGTGTCATACAGATCATTGTATACCACACAATACATAATTTGTGGCTGTTAAGTTACTTTGTTATGAATTTTCATGCGATATAGTTTAAGACATCATTAAGGACATGGATTTAAGATAACACTGTAGGTGAGTTAATATATATTAATTGTATTTACAAACAATACTAAAATCCACACAATACACCAATACACACATCTTAGTATTTGGTCCAGCCATCCATTGCATTCAGGACTTCATCATGGCGATTAGGGATGGAGTGGACCAGCTTCAGGCACACCCCTGGTCGTCGACGTATAGTCTCCCACACGTCGTAAGCTTTGGCCTCTATTGCTGCACAGGTTCGCTGCTCCCCAATATGCCAATCACGTTTCATCATGGCCCAAATATGTTCAATCGGATTAATATCACATCCTAGTGTTGGCCAGTCGATGACCTCAATTTCAGGGTGATCCTGGAGGTAGTCCTTCACTGTGTTGCTGGTATGAATGGGACTGTTGTCATGAACCAGCCTGATAGTGTGGGGGGCTGGAACTGCCCTAGCCCGGACTGTAGGAATTAGCACTTGCTCCAGGATGTCTATATACTGCTCACCAGTGAAAAGGCCATTGATCTTGACCAGTTCACCTGGCCCATGTGCCCACATCCACCCCCAGAATGACACCGACACCCTACCACTCACTGCGCGATGTTGAATGTGTTTCTCTGGGGGGGCCGCCAGCACTGCCTTGCTTCGGCTCCCACTGCCCTGAACACTATTTCATCGGTAAATATAATGGTTCTCCAGTATTCTTCTGTATGTGGAAGGTGTTCCAATGTGAAGCCGAGTCGACACTCCTTGTGAGTAGGTGTTAGCCACCCTTTGTGAGCTGGAATATGGCAGTCGATCCCGGCTTCATGAAGTCGGCATCTCGTCGTCATGTGATGGCAGTTGAGGCCCAGATTTCTTGTATGCTCCACTGATGTTCGTATTGGATATACCGTTGCAGCTGCCACGATCATGGCGTCCATCCTTGTCGACGTTACTCGTGGCCTCCCTCTTTGAGGTTTCGTCTCCACTGAGCCCTCTTCCTCCCACCGACGGATCCACCTCCTAATAGTCTTAGTGCTCCTCCCCACTTTGAGAGCAATGTTCAGCACAGTTGCCCCGGCTCTCCACATCCTGATGATTTGGCCTCGCTCAGCAATCACTGCCGACGAATTTGCTCATCCTGCAGGCATATCTGAAATGGCAGAGTAATATTATGTTGTGGTAACTGATGCAGGCTTTTATATACTAGAGTAAATTAATGGTATCAGTAACACCTAGGTTAAGTATTTTTACTCTGACATAACATTTTGGTTAGGATCAACTGCCCAAGAACCCCTTCCTATTTCATGTATTCATAGTGAACTGCAAGTGGATCCTCCCCCCTCCCCCCAAACCTCCACCACCACCCCTGCGACTGAAGAGTGAACATTCGCCGATAATCATCATCAAGATTTAGTTTAACCAGACCACTGACGCCCATTTGAGTCTCTCCTAGGGCTGGCCAGAAGGATTAGTTAACATATATTTGTGTTTCTATAATTTAGTGTTATATTGTTTGGAGGAGATTACAGTATTTCAAAAAGGTCAAAACTGAACTTAGGGAAAATTTTGGAGTCTCTGCTAAATTATCTTACATTGTAGGGTTAGTGAAGCACATTGTTCGATACCAATTATAAATAGGACATTCAATGAGAATATGTTGGACTGTTATTTGTGTTTGGCAGTTGGAACATATAGGTGGGGCTCCATTAAGGGAAGACATGAGTTGGCCATGCGTCAATCGCGTATGCCCAATTCTTAGACGATTCAGAATAGTTTCGTGATGTCGAGAGGATTGTTTTGATGGTGATGAAGGATAAACTGATGATTTGATAATTTTTAGCTTATGACTTGTTGGTTCATTTTCCCAGGACTTTTGCCAATGTCAAATATTAATTGTTTATAGGTAGTTAGCCTCGCCGATAATCAAAATATATGGTTTTCCACTGCTTTACATATTTCTTTGACAATTTTCAGCTATGACATACTTATCTCCGATAAATAATTCATTTAAAATGTATTTTTTTCAAAGAATATTCACTGGTTCCAGAATGTATCTAAACTTTTGCCAGTGATGGTCAAGTCTGGTCTTAAATAAGTTCATACTCGGTGCTATCACAACACTACCGGTAACTCTAATTACAAAGGGGAGGAGCCATGTCGTCGGTTCTGTGAGTGTTCATTACAGTAGTCCAATTCGTCGCCATGGGTAGAATAGGGGAGGGGGGGTTGGGGAATGCAGGTGAAGGTAATGTGATGAGATGGAATGTTCGATTGACGTTAGTCTTGGGGGAGGGATGAAGGGAAGAGGTGGGAAAGGGAGGAGTGGAGTGGGGGGGGATGGTGGAGGGGAGTGTGGGGAGAGAATAAGTAGTCGATTAGTGCTTAGGTGTGGTAACCCACGATGCTCAAATTATGAGGTTTAATAGTTGGGTGGGTAGAGGCGGGGGAGGCTAGGCGCGAAGTTGGAACTCTTGAACGTATGATGTTGTTTAATGCAAGCTATGGAACATTACAGTATCTTCAAATGGGTTTTCACGCTATTAATAGGCCTTATGTAATCCACCAATAAGGATTACAACAGCACACAGTATGGCTGCAATTGGTAAGAAAAATAAAATATAACATGGCAAAATTTTTGCCCTGCGTAATTTTTACAACCCACCTCACGCCTAAAGTAAACCGAAAAATGCTTATGTGTATAGAAGATTTTCAACTCAATATCACATATTCTTTCACCATTACAAATATCTGCTGTCACCCATGAGACACCCTGCAATAGTATAAGGATGACATGGGCTTGCTGACAAATTAATGTGACTTACCTGTTGGTGACTATGGTAGGAATGAGATCTCGGCATGTTTCAGTGTTCGATATCACCTCCTTCCCCTGGTGTGGGTAGCGCCTACCTTGGTAACAGCTTGTGTATTCTCCGTGACTACCAGTAATGGTAGTCACAAAGAATTAATTCCTGGTGTTCCCATCAGTAGCACCGTCGTAGCCATGAACCACAGAGATATGGTCGTTGTAGTGCTTTTATTTACCCGTTACACATGTCTCGCCATGCTTAATAATATTAACTATCTTCATGACATTCTTATTGTTATCAGTGTTTGCGGAATTCACGATGTTATGCTCCACCTACACACAGTCTGTGACAAGACTAACCCCCACCTCCTCTATCCCCCCCCCCACCCACCCACGCACACACACACACACACACACACTACAGTGGGCGACATCTGTTGGCCGACCATAGCATTTCTCCCAGCTGTTTCGAAATTTCAGACTCAAGGCTATTCGAAACCTTACTGGCTGGGTAGTGGACACGACTTTTGTACACGATAGTACCTCCCACCCAGCTCACCAATTGCCAGAGAGATTTGGTTTCATTAATTCGTCAACTTCTTTCTCCATTTTTTATCCTTGGTGATTTTAATGGAAGGCATACCCTCTGGGGTGATTCAATACATAATTCAAGGGGTGATTTGATAGCTTTGATCATTGAAGAAATGGACCTGGGCATACTAAATACTGGTGATATCACCCACTATCATTTCCAGACCAACACGACTACAGCCATAGGTCTCTCACTGAGCTCAGCAGGCTCTCTACTGGACTTTGAGTGGAGAGTAACAGATTACCTCAGAGGAAGTGGTGACCACTACCCTATTTTAGTTTTCTCCCCGGAAGTCCTTCCAACACCACAAGTTCCCTGTTGGTGGTTAGACAAGATGGACTGGGACTTGTTCAAGGAACTAGTAAAGGTAGACAAGAGCATTGAAGAATTTCCCTCTGCAGATGAAGCAGTTGAATACTTAGCCAGCCTCTTTCAAGGTGCTGGTCACTGCTCCATTCCTCAGACCTCTGGTCATGTAGCTTGCTGACTTGTTCCTTGGTGGTCAGAGGAGTGCAGGCAGGCAGTTGTTGAGTAGTGCAGAGCTTATGGTTGTTACTGGCATCATGGGACAGAAATCATGTGGAGTACAAATGGGCCAGAGCCCAAGCTTGTCAAGTGTTAAAGAATGTCTGTTACCAGTCTTTTTCTTATGTCTCCTCTCTAAATGAAAAACTCCCTTATCCCAGGTATGGAAACAGTGTGCAAAAAATACCAGGCAAATTTTGATATAATCCTCTCCCAGTTCTTAGGGTTAATGATGGCAGCTTAGTTGCCACCCCTCTAGAAGTTGCTGAGCTTTTTGCCACAGAGTTTGCAGATGTGTCTTCTATGGCAACTCGATCCTCAGAGTTTAAGTGTGTGAGTGGAGTAGAGGAGTCACAGACCCTGAATTTTGTGGTGGGACGTGGCGAGACATTCATCATCATGTTCTTATTGAAAGAAGTGAGAGCCGCCCTATCACTCACTGGAGATACATCACCAGGGCCTGATGATATTCCATTTTCAATGATCAGCCACCTTGAAGTTGAGGCACAGACCTTTCTATTAAGAGCTATATAACAGGATCTGGTGAGAGGGTGCCTTCTCGATCTCATGGCAGAAGGCTACTGTCTTGCCTTTCAAGAAGACTGGTAAAGAGGATCTTCACCCGCTAGAATATTGTCCCATTGCTCTGACCTCCTGCAAGCTGTTCTTTCACCAAATCAAACTGGCTTCCAGAAGATGCATTCAACAACAGATGCCCTTGTTTGTCTCAAGTCCTCAGTTTGTGAGGCCTTTGCTTGTTCCCAGCATTTATTCTGCAATTATTTATTTTTATTTATTTTTTATTATTATTATTATTATATACAGTGATCCCTCGGTTAACGAACTCAATTTGTTCCAGAAGGTCGTTCGTTAACCGAAAATTTCGTTAACCGAAACCATTGTTTCAATGGGATATTGGGTAGTTGGTTCCAGCTCACAGAAAAGTATATACAGTCGGCCCATAACATATGCGGGGGTTACCGTATATCTCAACCTACAAGGCGACGGGGTGTATAAGACGGCCCCCAAAATTTCCATTTAAAAAGTAGATTTTGAGCCCTATTCGCTGTATAAGAATGGTACCCCAAATGTGACACTTACCATTGGGAGCTTACTGACCCAGTAGTCCTTTACCAACCATCCCATTGACCAGTGCTGTTTACACATCCTTGGTTTTTTAAAATAAGGCCAATTCACTTCAAGTAATGGCATCAAATGTTACGGGTTGGTGTAGTGTGAATACTAGTGACTCACTTAAAAGTCTGTTATTTAACTTGAACTAATGTCGGTGTCGAATACAATTGTTTCATTTACTTGAAATGGATTTGCCGATTTATTTGTTTATTTATTTATTTATAACATACTGTAATATATTAAACACACTGCAAGTATTTTCTTTAATTTATAAGGTTGCTTCAACCAGCTACAGTATTCTAATTCAATAGTGTTTCATTAGGATTTGAGTGAAAAAGATTACTGTACATACTTACTACATACATTTATTACACAAATATATATACAGTGGGGTATGCCATAACGAATCTAATTGGTTCTAGAACCTTGTTCGTTATAGCATTCGTTCCTTATAGGATTAATCCGTTCCAGGCCCCCAAATACAACCACTTAACACTGAAAAATATAATATAAAATTGTAAAAATTGTAAAAAAGTGCATAAATGTGCATCTAAACCCCTGAAATAAAGAGTATCATTAATGCTTGTAATAAAAAAACAATAAATTAATAAAAAAAAAATATATTTTTTTTTCTTAATAATGTTCGTTGTAGGAGTTTCGTTCGTTATAGCATTCTCAATTTTATAGGTAAAACCGTTCGTTATAGGAATATTCGTAGTAGGATCCGTTCGTTATAGCATACCCCACTGTGTGAGTGTATATATATATATATATATATTATATATATATATTATATATATATATTATATATATATATATATATATATATATATATATATATATATATATATATATATATATATGCAAGTAATCACTGTAGGTGCGCGTGATCTAGTATATGCTGATAACCACCAGGAAGAGAAAACACGAAGTTCCCAAGCGCTTTCGTGTAATTCACATCTTCAGGGTGAGTACTCACCCCTGAAGATGTGAATTACACGAAAGCGCTTGGGACTTCGTGTTTTCTTCTTCCTGGTGGTTATCAGCATATATATATATATATATATATATATATTTTATATATATATATATATATATATATATATATATATATATATATATATATATATATATATATATATATATATATATACCAGCAAGGACTCGAACCCTCGACCTACTGGGTGGGACTAGGGAACGCTTACCGGCTAGCCCACAAGGACACTAAAAGCAGTCCTAGACTCTTGTTATATTTCACACAAAGCCTGTTCTTCGAGCTGATGGCGCTGTGAACCTCATTGGGAAACTGCCTGTGCCTCTTATGTGGTGTCAGTAGCATTTTACCGAATCCAGCTGGTATGAAACGCGAGGTACATATATATATACTTCATTTTTAGTCCATGTAACACGCGGACCTTGAACATATAATCAACGACCTCACCAGCAAGGAATCGAACCCTCGACCTACTGGGTGGGACTAGGGAACGCTTACCGGCTAGCCCACCCAGTAGGTGGTGTGTGTGTGTGTGTGTGTGTGTGTGAAGAACAGCACTAAAGCACTAACATTATGATTGAACTGTTTTATAAATAATAATGATAATAGTAATTAACGGTTTATTGAAAGAGCTTGGCAGCCAGAAGGCTGAAAATATACAGTTACATATCTGAGGAATGAGTTTCGAATTACAAATAATATACAAATAACATAAGTGATATAAATAAGATATATAGTAACTAGATGGGGAAAAGCTCAAACTACAGGGCATTTCAACATAGTGACAGTGCAAGAAGTAGTATTTACTGGGAGTGAATACACTTGTTTATTACAAGTTATTGATAATTTTTACAATGGTTGGGACTGGGCTGTTCTTATAGCGATCAGTTCGTGCACGTATGGGCTGGATGCGGTTGTGGTGTCGAACAGCAATTCTCGGGCTAGGGATCTCAAGTGGTAGTAGGAGCCGGTGTCGAGGATGGTGTAGAAGCTTCTTACCAAATTTGCATGAGGTCGTGGTGATGGTCAGTGAGAGTCGAAAGGGTCAGTGTGTTGAGCGCTTCTTGATATGTGGAGTAAAAAGGGGAGAGAATGATCTTGCATGCCCTCTTTTGCACTTTTTCTAGGTGTTTACATTGTGTGGCATTTAGGTAGGAAGACCAGGTTGGAGAGGCATAGGTGAGCTTGGGAAGTATGAATGTTGAGTAAACACTGAGGAGTTCGGGTGCAGGAACTCCGTGGGACTTGAGTTGGCGGAGGAGGTGGAGACGGAAACTGGAGGATTTGACAACTTCACTGACGTGTGGTTTCCAATTTAGTTTGTTGTCTATGGTGACGCCGAGGAGCTTCGTGGAATCTACAACCTGGAGTGTGTTGGGACCTAAAGTAATGGAAGGAGGTGGGACAATGTCGGAGGAGAGGTTGATGTGCATAACCATGCTCTTGGTATGGTTGATGGTGACATGGTTGTTGGTGGCCCAGTTTTGGAGACTTCAATAAATCCTGAAGGGCGGTATAGTCAGGAGCAGAATTGTTGACGCTGATCTCAATGGTGGAGTCGTCGACATATTTCCAGCGAGCGGGGGTTTCTCTTTGGGCATCATTGAGGAGCATAAGGAAGCAGAGTGGTCCCATCTTGGTGCCTTGGGGGACGCCACAGGTGAGTGACTGAAAGGTGGAGACAGCCCCTCGGAAGCGTACAGCTTGGCGTCGGTCACTGAGGAAGTCTGCAAGCCATGGTATAAGACCTCTCCGAAGCCTGAGGTCAATAGCTTTGTTGATGATTATATTGTGGTCGACTAGGTCGAATGCTTTGGTGAAATCAATGAAGGCGACAGCTACAGACGTTTTTCGTTTCTCGAGATGGCGGTATATGTAATCGAGAAAGCTGACAAGACAGTGAGTGGTGGAGGAAGTTTTCATATTGCCAAATTGCTGAGGGTCTAGGACTCCTGCAATATCAGCATAAGCCCAGTCGAACACAAAACTTTCACAGATTAGGCTGGGTATTGGGGTGATTGCAATAGGTCGTAGCTGATTTAAGGATTGTGGGCTGGTTGACTTGGGCACTGGTGATACATAAGAGGTCTTCCAGTCAGCTGGGCATCTGGCTTGACTGAGAGAAGCACTGATGATGGAGCATAGGGGTTTAGCAAGCTCCGGGGAGAACTCCTTGAAGAGTTTCATTGGGAATTCAATGGGGGTGGTAGAGCGTTTTAATTTTAGTTTGTCCAGGCGTTTTGCTACTTCAAATTCTTCTACTAAGTCAGTGGGAGGGGGGGCTGGTAGGTAAGCAGGAAGAGTGGTTGTGTCAAGCCGGGGGAGCGTCTGGCATATAGTAGCGAAATGGTTATTTGATTGCTCAGCTGCGTCAACATTAGTGAGTTGGCTAAGGAAGGGGAGGGGGTGTGTCTTATTGGTTAGTCCACAGTTCTTTAAGCTTACCATACCATTGACTGATGTTGGTCTGCTTCAGGTGTTGTAATTTGGTTGGGTAGTGGGACTTCTTTGCCGTGCGTATTTCGCGGATGACTCGGTTGCGAAGGGACCTGTAGCGGATGTGGTCATTGAGATGAAAGGCTCTGTCTCTCTGTTGCATAAGTCTTTTGATCCGAGGTGTGATCCAGGGCAAGTCAGCTGGGTGAGATCTGACGGACTTCTCGGGGAAGAAGTGGTGGTGAGCTTCTGTGGTGGTGTTAGTATAATTTATCCATTTGGTTTCCACGTCATCCATGCTAAGTACTTCAGTCCAGGGATGGTGAACTATCCACTGTCCGAAGAGGCGCACTGCAGAGTCAGTAATCGGCCTGTAGGTCTTGATGTAGGGTCTCTGTACTTGAGTGGGAGTGGCAGCTGGGGACCAGAGCACTGATAAGTGTGTGCTACACCCGACAGGAGGCATTGGTTGAGGTGGTTGGTACTGGTCCGCTAAGTCAGTTAAGACAAGGTCAAGGGTATATTGACCGTTTGTGGGGAAGGTCACAACTTGTGATAGTGACAGCTTATCGTGGATATCAGTGGTGTCAATTTCATTATAATCCCCACATAATACTAACTTGGGACATGGGTACCTAACTCTGAGGTGGTCTGAGGTGGTAATGAGATGATTGATAAGAGTGTCTCTGGTGGGTGAGCGAGGCGGATGGTATGCCACACAGATTATGGTGAAAGCAGTGTGGTACGGGTGGGCTCGTGGCACAACACGTACCCATAATGCTTCCACATCTGCTGAGACTTGAACATCCAGGCGTGACTGGCATATGTCATCTTGACAGAAGAGGGCAACTCCCCCTCCGCGTCTATGTGAACGAAGGTGATGAAAGAGTTGATATCCCTCAATATGACACGTTTCAGGCACAATTTGCCAAGCCTCACATATGGCAACGACGCTCGTGGCGGCTGACCTGACTGTAGTTGCCAGCTCGTCAAACTTGTTAGCTAGGGAAGTGAAGTTGGATAGCAGAGACGGGAGATCATACCATATCCGTGGAACTTCAGTGTGGTGGTCCGGCCTGTCAGGGGTGGGTTTCTCCGATTTCCTAGTGGAGGTTACGGTCCTAATGGGCTTATGTGTATGACGGCCTTGTCTACGGCTACGCGCGTGGAATATGTTCAGTGACTTGAGTCGCGCGATAACATTGCCATCAGGATAACCGTTCCCACGCTTTAGATGGTACAGAGTGCGTCGGGAGTAAGTGATTGATGGCCATCTGTTGATATCTATTGTGGGCGGACGGAAGTGTTTGTCTCCGGTGGCCATAAACTCACTGACGGCACTTTGAGGGCCACTGACACTGTTAGGCATCTGTTAATGTTTGTCAGTCGTAAAGACCGTGGGTCTTTGTCCCTGGTGCTTGGGGTCGCCGACACAGTTTTCACGATATATGTAAACACCGCGGTGGCCCTTGTCACTGGCACTTTGAAGGTGACCGATAAAGTGCCCACTGTCTGAATTTTCCTTGGGATGCACTATCGGAGCACTGTATGATAATCACTTATTGCACAGATGACTTGAATGTTTTGCTGAGATATTCCCGGTGTAGTGAGGCTGGTAGGGCGTTGGGATATACCAAGGTGCAGGGCCAACCGGCTCAGCCTGCAGGTGTGTGGCCACGTGGCCAGGACAGTAACTTTGGGCGATGCAGGTGTGCTCCAGCCTTCAGGTTAGGTCAGTAGACGCCGTGAGGTGAGGTCAGGTAAAGCCAGGAGGTGAGGTGAGGTCAGGTTAGGTCGTCCAGTCACACTCAGTATTACACTGCTGTGCTTTTGTGTTATTCCTTAAGTGCACTATAGGAACACTGCTTGGTAATCAATCGTTCACTAATCACTAGAATATTTTGCTGAATAGATCCCGGTGTAGTAAGG
Organism: Homarus gammarus; assembly: GCA_958450375.1. NCBI lineage: Eukaryota > Metazoa > Arthropoda > Malacostraca > Decapoda > Nephropidae > Homarus > Homarus gammarus. The sequence goes on from CAUDMG010003769.1 coordinate 167,837, forward strand.
CTGGTAGGGCGTTGGGATATAGCAGGGGGAGGGGGCAGGGCCAAACAGATTCAGCCTGGCTGCTAAAACCGGGAGCGCCTTCGGGGCACGTCTTGTCTCACCGACGGTTGACAAGTGTGACTGTGACTAAAACCTTACTCATTCTTGATCTGTTTTATTCATTCTATTTTATTCTCCTATGTCAGTTGATATTACTACTGAAGCGGGGCCTTCTCGGATGGGTCCCACTGGTCGGGAAGGTTGTGGACCCCAGGGCCGACCTGATCATCATCAAGCTACTGGGGCCTCAACTGACGCCACTACGGTTGCTGGAGGATCGGCTTTTTTCACGCTTCATTTCTCCAACATTCGCGGACTGAGATCCAATTTTTCTTCTGTGGAGCACCATCTATTAACCTCTTCCCCCGATCTCTTACTACTCTCCGAACTTCAACTGACCAAAGCAGCTTCACCCAAACCTTTTCAAGTCTCTAACTACAACCTTTATACCTACTTCCGTTCTAAGGGAGGTGTATGCGCCTACTGCAATACACGTACACCTATAGCCCGACTCAAGGATCTTGAATCTCCCCTTTATGATGTCATCTGGCTCAAAATATCTCTACCTACTGTGACTATTTTTCTTTGTTTCCTATAGTGTTCTCCCAACTCTACCAACTATTTCGAACTCTTTGACTATCTCCCTTCTTGCCATGAGTCGTTGCTATCCACACACCCCAACACCGAGATCCTCTACCTAGGGGATTTCAATGTTCATCACAGAGAGTGGCTTGGCTCTGCAAGGGATGACCCAGGTGGAGCTGAGGCACTCTCTTTTTCCTTACTTAATGATTTGGAACAAATAATCAAACACCCTACACGCGTTCCTGATCAACTTGCTAACATTCTTGATCTTTGTTTTACCTCTAACCCCTCACACTATTCATACTCAATTTTTGGCCCCTTAGGGTCTTCTGATCACAACCTTATTTCTATTAAATCAAACTGGGCATGACCACCTCCCCACCCCCCTCTAAACGTCAACTATGGCACTATCGGAGGGCAAGCTGGCAATCCTTGCGAGAATTCTTCACCGACTTTCCTTGGGATGAATGTTGCTTTTCCACTCGGGATGCCTCAGTATGTGCTGACAGCATTGCTGGGGTTATACAGGGCGGTATGAGTGCATTTATCCCATCTTCTACCAAAACTTTCACATTACAATCATGGTTTGATCGCTCCTGCTCTCTTGCTTGCAGGGTGAGAGATAGGGCATATCGAGCTATGAAACTATCTCCTCTTATTACCCACACCTCTTTCATTACTTCTAGGAATTGTTGTAAGGCTATTCTTCGTAGGGCCAAGCGGAATTTTATTAAAAGAAAGACTGCTGTCCTGACTAATTCTTCCTCTAGTAAATCCTTCTGGTCCTTAGCTAAAAACATCTGTCACAACTTCTGCACGCCTTCTTTTCCTCCCCTCTTCCGTCGCAATAACTCTATAGCCAACTCTCCCCCTGAGAAAGCCAACCTCTTTGGCACCTTATTCTCCTCTAATTCCACCTTAGATGATTCCCACTCTACCCCTCCTACCCCTGCACCTCCTACTGAACCTATGCACTTTCCTATAATCTCCACTCGCAGGGTTGCCGGTGTGTTATCCAGGTTGGATGTGAGTAAGGCGCATGGACCGGACGGAATACCCCCTCGTGTTCTGAGGGAGTGTGCTGAAGCCCTGGCCCCTGTGCTTGCTCGCCTCTTTCGCCTTTGCCTCAAAACGAAAACTTTTCCTTCTTCTTGGAAGCATGCCTTAGTTCAGCCCATCCCGAAGAAGGGTGACCATTCTAATCCCTCTAACTATCGCCCCATTGCCCTAACTTCATCCCTCTCTAAGATTTTCGAAACTATCTTGAACTCCCATTTTCTCCGTCACCTTGAACGCCTTTCTCTTTTGTCGGATCACCAGTATGGCTTTCGCCAGGCAAGATCTACTGGTGATCTGCTCTCCTATTGCACCCATCTTTGGTCATCCTCTCTTAGGGATTATGGGGAAACTTTTGTCGTGGCTCTCGACATCTCCAAAGCATTTGACAGGGTATGGCACAAGTCTTTGCTATCTAAGCTTCCCTCTTTTGGTTTCTCTCCCCCATTTTGTTCTCTCATCTCTAGCTTCCTTGAGAATCGATCCATGGCAGTTGTTGTCGAGGGATCGATTTCTCGCTCTTTCTCTACCAATAGTGGCGTCCCACAGGGTTCTGTTCTTTCACCAACTCTCTTCTTTTTATCAATGATTTACTTCACACTACAACTAATTCCATCCATTCTTATGCCGATGATTCTACTCTTCACTCTTCCTCACATTTTCCCCTTCCTCCTAACTCTCAAACTAGATCTGTTTCTAGAACTGATATCATTACTTCTATCAATGCGGATCTGTGCAGCATCTCTGAATGGGGAGATACAAACTTGGTTAAGTTCAATAGTAACAAAACTCAATATTTACCAATTACACTTTGTAAAGTTGACGATCTCCCACCAATTACATTTCAGGATGCTATCATCCCCCCCAAATTCTGAAATAAATATGTTAGGCCTCACCATTTCCTCCAATATGTCCTGGAAATCACACATCCTTAGTATAACTAAAGCTGCCTCCCGAAAGTTGGGAATGCTGTACAGATGCAGCAGCGACTTCACTCCTGAGCAGTTGCTCCAAGTATATAAGGGATTCATTCGTCCTAACTTGGAGTACTGCTCTCATATCTGGGGTGGCTCTTCTTCTGTCCAACTATTAGATAGGGTGGAATCAAAGGCATTTCGTCTTATTAACTTTCCTCCTTTAGTCGACAATCTCTCTCCCCTTTCTCTTCGCCGCAATGTTGCTTCACTCTCTCTCTTTTACAGGTACTTTAACGGACAATGTTCAGGGGATTTGGCATCCTGTGTACCGCCGGTAAGGCCGTGGGTTCATAACACACGTCTTGCCCGCGGTGCCCACCATTTCTCTGTGGATATCGGTTACACGAGAATAACCCGTTATAGTACCTCCTTCTTTCCTCACACAGCCAAACTGTGGAATGCTTTTCCTTCTTTTGTGTTTCCATGCTCTTACAATCTGTCTTACTTTAAAAAGCTGGTTTTCCGGCATCTTCGTGGTGTAGATTAATACAGTACAGTTGGTCCTCGTATTACGCGGTTAATGTAACCCGGAGGGTACCGCGGAAAGTGAGAAACGTGTAAAGCGAATAACATAACATATGGGATTAATTGAAATGGAGTCCGGGCCGATCCCCAAACTCCACTTTTTGACGACACACAACTATGTTGTAGTAAAAATATTATCTTAACTTTATGATGGCATGCACACACAATTAATAATTATGAGAAATATCAATAACATTAGGTTTTTTAACACTTACATTAGTAGAAAAGATGGCTGGGCACACGGGGATGGGCGGTTGGTTCCGAGGCAGAGGGCAGATTATTGGCCCTCACCTGTATCACTTGTATCAATTGTATCACTATCCACCACAGAGGCTTGCAGGGCCTCTTTGTCAAACACCCCAAAGTTCATATAAGTCCATATCCTCACTATAATTATCACTATCACTGACTTGGGCCGGATGTAGTGGGTGGCAGGTGAAGAACTCGGGTAATGTTTTGATGACTGGGCGACCTTGTGCGCATCATTTTCGCGCCTCTTACACAACATGGCGGATGGCGGGAGGTTTGGATCCAAAAATGGCGCGGCTTGCCAGCCGCTCTCCGCGTAATGGGGTTCACGACCGCGGAATGTGAAAATGTTAGGTTCTGGCAAGGCACCGCGTTAACGGTGAAACGCGGATTGTGGGACCACGTAATAGGAGGACCAACTGTATAACCTTTTTTTCTATATGTTCAATTTCTTTCCGTTTTTTTTTTCGCCCCCCAGGCTCTGTTGTGGGTCGTTTGACCTGTGCCCGGGTTGGCTAATTCCCGTAAAAAAAAAGAAAAAAAGAAAAGTGATGTGAGCAGTGTTGATCGCTATCATTGTTTTTATATTATCATCGTTTGCTCTGGTATTGTGACAAGCGATTTTGCTTTGTTTTTGTGACTGAAGTGAGCAGTGGAACATAGAAAATGTCTGGGAAGGCCAAGACAACCATGTCTCTGAGGTGAAGCTTGACATTGTTAAGCAGCATGAGACTCCTCAGAGGCTGTGTAGGACTCAGACTGACGTCTTCACTCCTCCTACAAGAGTGCCCTTGGCCTCGAAGGGGTCATTTGATGACCAGACTTATTCTTCAGGATGTGGTGAGTGGTGCTAAATTGTTTTCTATTAATTTTATAAGTGTAGGATTTTTTGTCGGTGTTACACAAGTGTTTGGGGACTGGCTGGGAACGTATCTCATTGAATCCCATGTCATAAATTAATGCTCCTTATCTATGATATTTCACTTAGCCACGGCTTTTTCAGGAACCTAACCCCTTTGTTTTATCAGGATTTACATGTGACTATATTTTCATCCTTTTGGCTGCCATGCTCTTTCAATAAACTGTTATTATTATTACTATTTTTATTATGAACATCATCATCATCATCATCATCATCATCATCTGAGCAGTTTGAATATTCAGAAAAAGAACGCTACTTTTCTCATCGACTATACCGTGTTATCCATTAGGGAGAGAAAGGTCCTAAGGAATTTTTGCTACACTGCTTGTCATGTGCAATGAAGTACTATTGTTACTTTAGTAGTCTCTGAAGTGGTTTGTATTGGTATATGTGTCATACTCAAGAGTTTTGTGTTTAATTTGAATATTAATATAGGATTTTAGATATTGATAAATTTTAAAACCATATTCTTTAGTAAGGCTGATTAATATGTGAACTTATATAACTTGCATTCCAGGTGGTTACTCTGGTGGGGAAAATGGAGCGGTTGCGCGGGTCTTCTTTACAACCAGGGATACATCGTTCTATTGCTGTCTGGCTCGAAGCAGTTACCAACGTCCAAGAGAAACGGCGAGATGAAGTAGTGAATGCAATTACCCAGCGTCATAATCCACTCCCTAATGCTCATCACACTAGTGAACAAGGTGATTTACAATCATAGTGAGGGATAATTTCAATTTATTTGTTATTATATCTACAGTAAATCAATAAGCAGGGCAGTGTGGTACATACAGGTATATACAGGTTGTACCACTCTAGTCCGGCAACCTCGAGACCTGACCGGTGCCGGACTATGGAAATTCACCCTGGAAACACCCTACATAAAGCATAAAAACATAAGATAGGAAATAAATAAATAAGAAAAAGTAATATTTCTCACACAAGCTCCGTACCGATGCACCTTTATCTAATTTCTGTAATAGTTTAACCTTTTCCTGGATAGATAGTGACTTGTGCTTACGCTTGGAAGCACGAGCACCACTTTCACTGCTTCGTGGTCTCTTTGAAGACATATTGAAGGGTTAAATGTTGTACTCTGTTTTGACAAACAGAGCGAGAGAGCCTAACTGCCGGATGTAAACGAACTTTGATTTCCAACCACCACTCCGCCAACGCCGCGTAGCGGCTATTGGGCAAACTAAAATCGTTCCGGACCACAGAATGCCGGACTAGAGAGGTACAACCTGTACTTCATTTTTAGTGAGAGTTTTGTGTTGCTGAGAAGAAAAAGAGACACCCGTTTTAGATTTTCCATGTATTATTTAAACATTTTCGACTTACGACCTGGATTTGGGTCCCTAACCCCGTCGTAAGTCATGAATCATGTATTTTTGTGGTCAATAAAATATCTATCTATCTATCTAGGGGTGTATGTGTGATGTATAGGTGGTGTTGGTGTTTTGACGGAGGTGAATCTTTTAGGGGGTAGGGTCCCATGGTCAGTCCCCACCCCCTCACCCCTTCCTAGCTCAGGTGTGGCTAATTGTGATAGGAAGATGAATTTTGTACCGTAATGATGCTTAATAAATTCTCTATCAAACGTTTCCACTAAGATATCCTTAAACAAAATATATACAGTCATGTGCCGCTTAACGTGCTAGATACGTTCTTAGAAAAGTAACGTTAACCGAAATGGACGTTGTCCGATCATCACATAAACTTTGTATTTATACTTACGTGTATGTGGACTACTATATACATACATATACACTTTTACTCCTAAATCACTACTGTAATGTGATACAGGTGATTAATTTTTATCTCTTGTGCAAAATACATGACGTTTATATTAAAATTATTCACTGTCTTACAAGGATTCCAGCAACGCCTGGCAGATGGGGGAGAGGGAGGGAGGGAGCGAGGGGAGGGGAGGTAGTACGTTTGACAGTTGGCACAGGCCCAGGTCTAACGCGTGTATATTTATCAGTTCTTAGGTGACTAAGCTTCTCTCTTATAAAAAGCCAGTGAAATAACCTGGGTGAATATAATTAACATAGCTGGGATTCTTGTAACATACTGATTAATTTGAATATAAACATGCTATAATTTGCACTAGACAAAACAATTTTAGTACCGTAATCTAATTAGTACATGTGCACTCCAGTTTTGCACTAAGGTCATATATTTCTATTACGTTTCTTTTAGTATGGTGTGTGCATGTAAATGAATGAAAATAAATGAAGAAATCTATGTAAATATACCCAAAAATACAGTTGAAAAACTTTTTTATAAAATGTACTACAGTACAGTAAGTCCCCAAGTTACGTACATAATGGGGACCAAAAGGTTGTACTTGACTCGAAATGTACGTAACTCGATAATTTCCGCGAGTTTCTTTGGAAAATCCTGTGCTGTTTTCCAATCAGCACTCGCCGCCTCACCAGTCACTCGAACATTATGCAGCTTATTTCGCACCTTGAATCGGTTAAACCACCCATTGCTAGCATTGAATGTCACAGTATCATCAGGGTGATCTTTCTTTAGGTCGTTGAAAAGACTTAGGGCTTTCTCCTGAATCATACTGAGACACAGAGGCTTACGTTTTTGTGTGCAGTCCTCGATCCACAGCGCAAGATATTTTTCCATTTCTTCCAGAACCTTCCCTCTTCTTTTAGTTATATAACTGCAGATTTCACATGTTCCTTGATCTTTTCTTTGCCCTTATCAATTGTATTAACAGTTGACCGACTCAGGTTAAATTTGCGGGCAACATTGGTCAACTTTTCACCACTTTCAAGCAGTTTTATTATGTCCATTTTTACCTCTAGTGAGATTGCTTGACGTTTCGTAGCACTCCCACTGGCTTCACCACTCTTACGCTTTACACCAGTCATTGCACACAGAGTAAAGTGTACAAAATAGGGCAGAAATTCACAGGAGAAGTACTGTATGCACAATGACCACACTTGTTGTTTTGGTGCGTCTAGCGTGTCGTCTGCATGGTCAGTGATAGTGGCGGCGCGGTGCGGCTGGCTCGCCCGCCAAATTTAAAAATTGCTCGCCCTTTTAAGACAATATTTTTGCAATTAAAGACTTCAGAAACGATGTACGTATCGGCCGTTTGTACGTAATTCGGGGACGAACTGTACTGTACACTAATGTACAATTTTTATCTCTTGAGCAAAATATATGACGTTTATATTCAAATTATTGGCTGTCTTGCAAGGATTTCGGCAATGCAAATTATATTATCCTTACTTTCGTCTGAGATATTATATAAAATAACATATAGAAATCACCAATCTTTTGTCTGGGAACACAAGGAGGGCGGAAAGAGGGGGGGGGGGGGAGGTGAGGTGACAGAATGTCTGGCGTTTGTTTGTTTATTTGAGATAAGATTTGACAGTTGGCGCTGAAGGCCTGCGTGTTTATTTATCATTACTTAAGAGTGACTAAGCTCTTCTCATAATTTGCCACCCAAACGACCTGGGTGAATATAACTTACATTGAAGGGATTCTTGTAAGAGAGTAATTTATTTGAATACCTGTATAAACAAGCTATATTTGCAATAGACATAACAATTTTAGTACGGTAATCATTTAGTACATGTACAATACAGGTTTGCACTTAGGTCCATTGTTACTGTTCAATATTGACTAAATTCACTAGATAACGTACGCCTGGCAGCACAATCTATAAGAATACGCCATGCATACGTGACTGTGCCCCCTCTAGGGCCATTCAGGTTCGCTAGGTCCCATTATTTGAATGTATTTTTTCTTTTTTTTTCAATTTAAATTTTAATGTTTTATTCCTTGATAGAGGAAGCGGGATCCTAGTGCTGTCACTTGGTACCCCTGTACCATAACACCAGAAGCAACTGGCCAGTGTCACAAGTATATACAGTTCAGTCATCCCTTGGTTATCGCGCCTAATTGGGACCCCGTTGCCAATAACGAAAGTACAGAACCTATGGGATTTATTCTAATTGGTTCATTTACCCAAGACCCAACCCCAAGTTTCCCATTTTACAACCATTTATACCCACTAAATATATATATAATGTTATGGTAAATATCATAAACACACACAGGCATGGCTAGGTTTATTACAAAGTGATGAAAAGGGTACGCTTAATACTGTAGTCAACAAAACATGTAGCTATGCTTTTTTATTTGGTCCCCCGTGATACGAGTCCGTTTTCTCTCACATCAGGACGCCTGAGTCCTCCGTTTTCTCTCTTAATCTTAGAGTGCACCAGAGACTTCACTATTCTTAGTAATGCCACAGAATTTGAAATTGCAACCCCAATTGCAACTGGGGTTGCAATTGTTGAGGCAACTAGATATGTCTGATTACAGCATATGTGTTATTGTCAATTTGTAGGTGAAAGATTTTATCCTCAATAGATATAGGTTAACATTACTCCTGGAGGCAAAAAAATCCTAAGGAAGGAAGCATATTCCTGTCACACATAATATCTGACCAGTATGGGGAGGATCATCATTTCTCCGTCAGGGGGTCGTGGAGTGGTGGTCCAGCAGGCGTCACGGGTTTTTTTGGGGGTGGGGGGGGGCACGGACGTATACAGTATGCGATTGGACGTTAACCGGCGCATAACTATATATATATACAGATAGACCCCGGCTTATGACGGGGTTAGGGACCCAAATCCAGGTCGTAAGTCCGACATAGATAAAAAAAAAAAAATAAATAAATTTTTTTTTTAAATAAATAATCTACAATGAAATGCAGTACAGTAAAAATAATGATGAATGGATACAGTACAGTGAAAGTAATAAATAATAAGGAATGGTTACAGTGTGACTGAGCACTTACCTTTAATGTAGTCAGCTGAATGCACATGGGGCCCCCATAATTTTCTAATTATACATGGGGACTACATTAACTGGAAACGTTTCGGTATAGAAAATGCGTGTCATTTGAAGAAATTTTTTTTTTTTTTTTTTTTTTTTTTTTTTTTTTTTTTTGTATCTATATCTGAGGCGGTCGTAAGTCCCGACGGTCGTAAGTCGGGGTCTGTCTGTATATATATATATATATATATATATATATATATATATGCTGATAACCACAAGGAAAGAAGAAAACACGAAGTTCCCAAGCGCTTTTGTGTAATTCACATCTTCAGGGGTGAGTACAGACTAGAGAGAGTAATACAAATCAAGGTGAATATGTACAGAGGAGGGTGAGACCAGGTCCACAATGGTCAGGTATTAGGTAATGACCCTACTAATCTTTAAATAGCACACAACGGTTGGTGGTCAGGTCAGATGGGCCAGTGACCCGCCTTCTCACCTGATCACAAATCTTCTTAATTACAAAATTGTCCAGCTTGTACATGCCGTTAGTCAAATTCATGTTGAATGCTTCGGTATGTTTAATAAGACTACATTCTATGATGTTCCTACTATCAATTGAATTACATGGTAATATTGAGGAGGCATTATCCCAGTCAATGCAATGCTTGTTATCCCTCAAATGAACAAACAGAGCATTGGATTCCTGGCCTGTCCTAACACTGTATTTGTGTTGTTTAATTCTAGTTACAAGATCTTTACCTGTCTGGCCTAAGTAAAACATATTACATTCCTTGCAAGGGACTTTATAAATGCAACCAATTGTGTTGTTGGGGGAGTTCTTGATTAACATTTGTTTAACAGTGCATGAGTTTTTAAATGCCACATTGACGTTCCAGGTTTTTAGCTGTGCCGGAATGTGTGAGAAATTTTTGTGAAATGGTAATATTAAGATATTCTTATGGTCATGGGTGGGCTTGGAATCAGTTCTATAAAAAGTTTTCTTAGTAATGTTTAAGCATTTGTCTATGAAAGATCTAGGGTATTTAAGGTTTGAGCCAATATTATATATATATTTGTATTCCTCATCGATGAATTCCGGACTGCAAATTGTCAAGGCACGTAAAAACATTGTTGTAAATACTGACTGTTTGACTTTATTATGGTGGGCAGAATAATAATGAATGTATGAACACACATTGGTTGGTTTTCTATAAATACTGAACTTAAAAGTGTTACCTGTTCTGTGTATCAGACAGTCTAGGAATGGCAATTTACAGTCTTGCTCTAATTCCACAGTGAATTTGATCGAGGGGGCTAAGTTGTTATGTTGTGGTAGGAAAGCTTTTAGGTCCTCATTACATGGCCAGAGACATAATACATCATCAACATATCTAAACCAGACTGCTGAGGGTGGTAAAATATTACTTAATAGTTTCTTTTCAAAGAATTCCATATATAGGCTGCTTAATACAGGTGAGAGTGGATTACCCATTGCCATACCAAATTTTTGAGCATAATATTCCCCATTGAATTCGAATTTGCAATCCTTAATACATAGTTTGATGAGTTCGATGAAGTCGTCTTTCGAGACGGGCAGTGAAATGTTATCCAGGGAATCTATGAGGAACTCTAGTAAATCATCAACTGGGACCTTTGTAAAGAGTGACGTTACATCAAAGCTGACCAGTTTAAAATCATGATTAATGTGCAAGTTATTAAGTTTATCAACCAGATCCATATTATTCTTGATATTGGAGTTAGAAATGTTGCCAACTAGGGGGTTTAGTAAAGAAACTAACCATTTAGATAGTTTATAAGAGATTGACCCAACTGAGCTAATGATGGGTCTTGCTGGGTTATTGGGCTTGTGGGTCTTGATTAAACCGTACATGTAAGGCAGTGGATGTGAATTACACGAAAGCGCTTGGGAACTTCGGGTTTTCTTCTTTCCTTGTGGTTATCAGCATATACCTAGATCACGCGCACCTACAGTGATTTACTTGCATATATATATATATATATATATATATATATATATATATATATATATATATATATATATATATATATATATATATATATATATATATATATATATATATATTTACTTATATATATATATATATATATATATATATATATATATATATATATATATATATATATATATATATATATATACCACAAACTTGACTGGAAGGCCCATGTAAATAACACAGTCAAGGCAGCCTTGTACCATCTCTACATGCTACGACGACTTAGGTCACTTGGGACACCCACCGCAGAGCTGAGGACTATCTACAACGCCTTTATTCTCCCCAAACTAATGTATGCGTCACCAGCCTGGTCGTCTTCTCTCAACTCCAACCAACAACGTCGGCTAGAGAAGGTACAGAAAAGGGCCTGCAGAATCATGCTCGGCGCAGAATACTCCAGCTACAGCAATGCTCTCTCCACCCTGGAAATGCCATCCCTCAGTGACCTCCACCACCAAGCACTGGAAAGGTTTGGCAGCCAACTAATGCACCACCCTAGTCATCGCCACCACCTGCCACCGGCAGTCCCTCACCCACCTCGCTCAGTCCGCCACTAAAACAAAATTCAGCCAATAAGAGCCCGCACCGATAGATAAAAGAATAGCACCATCCCATCTATTGTTAAAATAATCAACAACTCCTGATTTATGTACTGTACAGCCCTGTAAATGTATTCAATGCATATTATATCATTATATCTAAATCAAATGTAAGTGTATATTTTCAGCCACTGGCTGCAACTCTATTAATATACCGTTTATTATTATTATTACAGTCGACCCTCGTTACTTCGGACTAATAGGGGGGGAAGGGTGTCCGTTTTAGCCGATTGTCCGAATAAACCGATTTAGGGGTTAATATTGCATTATATTTCCAAGTCATTGTTTTCGTCACGATTTTATCCCACTTTCCACTGTAATACTTACGTAATTTCAGGATAAATATTACATTTCTGTGAATGTATTATATCAAGCACAGTATGAATAGAATATTATTGTAATGTAACAGTATTTTAACCGAAAACTATTAAAAAACGAGTAACATCTCTTGAACATTGGAAGGTTAGGTAAAGTCTCTTGTTTTCGTCATGTATTTTATCCTATTTTCCATAAAATACAACACGTTTCAGCAAAACTACTATTTATTTCCGAGAATATATTCGTTCGGGCGCAGTTTAGGTAAAATATACATGTGATGTAACAGGTTTTTAACTGAAAACGATTCGAAAAACACGTACCCTCTAGCCCTGTTCAAGGAGAGGACCGGGAGGAGCTGTTTGGTGCTGCAGACGATGACAAGGAAAATGATTTGGCTGGATTTTAATGAAAATATTCAGAAATATGGTATCGTAGTATTTATTCAAGTCAATTAGGATAGAATATTATTGTAATACAGTAGTTTTTTAACTGAAAACCAATCAAAAAGCGATTACGGTAACATCTTTTGAACGAAAGAAAGCGAAAGTCATTGTTTTCGGCACGATTTTATCCCACTTTCCACTGTAATACGTACGTCATTTCAGCAAAAATATTATATTTCCGTGAATGCATTATATCAAGCACAGTATGAATAGAATACCATTGTAATATAACAGTATTTTAGCCAAAAACTGTTAAAAAAATTAGTAACTTCTCTTGAACATCGGAAGGTTAGGTAAAATCTTTTGTTTTCGTCATGTATTTTATCCTATTTTACATTAAAATACATCACGTTTCAGCAAAACTACTATTTATTTCCGAGAATATATTCATTCAGGCACAGTTAAGGTAAAATATACGTGTGATGTAACAGTTTTTTAACTGAAGACGATTCGAAAAACACGTGTACCGTCTAGCTGATACAGCTGGTGGTGCATGATGCGTCATGTGTCGTTGTAAACAATAGGAGGTTGAAGTAGATTACCGGGTATTATATTAAGTGTGAAATATCTTAAAGGTTTTTATTACCAGTATTTTTTGTAGATCAATGAGAACTGTGATACCGTATATGATATGATAAGTTAGCCTGTGCTAAGAACTTCAACGGAGACTACTGAAAACACGTTGTAAGGTAATTTAGCCTATTGTAAGTTGGTGAGCTTCATTTGCTGAAGGAACTGCACAACTTTTCATTACTAATTGGTACATATTTTACGTTTCCATTGTTTACTGGCAGTAAATGGTAAATATTTTTCATGTCTGAAGCTAAAAGTTGCATCACCTCCCCCCCCCCCCCCCCCCACACTAGTGGTGGAGATGTTACATGTTTTATCCCAGCAGTGGGTGGACCAGCATTTTAGCTTAAGGTCTGCGTAGGTAATATTCCTACAAATCTTCAAAAAAAAAAAAAAAAATTAGATTTTGTCCGAATTATCCGAAATCCGGATTAAAGGGGGCCGAATTAACGAGGGTCTACTTTATTATTATTATTATTATTATTATTATTATTATTATTAGAAATATTATTATTATTATTATTACGCACACACACAGAAACACACAACCACACACACAACCACACAGACACACACAACCACACAGACACACACAACCACACACACACACACAACCACACACACACACACACACCACACACACACCACACACACACACACACACCACACACACACACACCACCCACCCACCCACCCACCCACACACACACACACACACACACACACACACACATACATACACACACACACACACACACACACACACACACACTACTACTACTACTACTACTACTACTACTACTACTTTTTTTTTATATATATACACGTGGCCTCCAGCCTCCCCAAATAACCAAACCTTCGCCACCATTTAATTACCTTAATATTAAATATCCTAATACATAAGTAGCTATCCTATATGTGTTAAATTAGTTGAGCCGCAGATCTATGCGGCATTCAGTGACAGTAGCCTCATAGTCAATATCTGCAGCAGTTGTCGGAGTTGGGGCAGAAGCTGTCGTTCCCCTGAGGCAGAGCAAAGCCAACCGAAGGAGAGAGAAAGACAGTCGACATCTCATCCAGGCTGTAACATAACTTCTGGGCTGCTGCTTCTGTTCGGAGATCACCTCCGCGAGTCTGACGTAGGAACATCTTGCACTTGGTCCCATCCCACCAGAGGTTGTGAACACTAGAGGCATGAAGCTGCCTTGATCAACGTTTTGGATTTTCTCCCCATATGCCCTTATCTTGTTGTTCTCGTTCCTCCTGTGTGCAGCATCGAGAGCTAAGTTAAGGTGACATGTGGCCATTTGATCAAAAATCCTGATGTCGAAGAAAGCTCGCTGTCCCCGCGTCCAGAATCCTCGAGCACTGACGTCAACACAGGCTTCGTTAGATGTGTTGGAAGATCTCACCATCCAATGGAAGGAGGGTCGGTTCTACCGTGACATCCCGGCAGATTTCCTTTAACATATTTGCTGTAAGGTCCCTTATTTCGTCATTCCTCATGCATATGAAGCCCCCTTTCTTGCACACCATGGCATGATCACCGTCATTGGAAGTGCCCCACACGCATTGGGAGGGCAAACCTTCTACTGGCCGACCGTACCTTAGAGCAATGGCATCTGTAAATCTACTTTGTTAAGACTGAAACCATTTGCCCTTATCGGTAACGTAGTTAACCAGTTCGAGGCGCCCACCTCCTGCGCTATAGCTACTTTTTTTTCAAATTTTCTAGAACCTGCAGCAACAGTTGCTGCAACTTATCATTTTGGCAGTGCTGTCAATCTGTTGTAATGGACCTACGAACCTTGTTTACTTCACTGGTGTCGACCTCCCTTGTTGCGTTCTGGCCTATTATGTGGTCCGTGAGGGCTGCCGTGAGCTTAAGTGAATTTTGATGTTCGGTGGCTGCAATCTCCTCTGGATTGGTTAGTCCCATCTCTCCCAGTCTTGATGGAAGTGCATGAAGTGCTCTTTCTGCTGGGGTTAAGTGAGTGTGTTTCACTAATTTGGTAACGAACTTGACACTGATAGCTTCTTCCAGAGGGTGGAGGAGGGTCCGATATCAGGGATAGTACGCATCAGGTAGTTCCAACGATGCTTGACTCCATGGGTGAATGCAGCAAAAGCCGCATGTGGCTCTGTGTTAGCAATCTCAGACAGAGCTTGGATTTCACTAACCCACTCATTCACCTTTCCCGCTACGTACTCGGACTTGAAGTCCGTAGTGCCAATTACTGCGCCTAGATGTCTTTGGCCGTCCTGAGTTATTTTGACCTCACTTCCACCAAAAACCTTTTTTGCCCGTTCATAATGTTCTGGCTTCACGATGAGGAAGGACTTGCTGGCGTTTGGGTGGTACCCTATTTGTGGACCTCGCCATGTTACCAAGTCCCACCACATTTTGATGCCCTCCACTTTTCCTGCTCCTGTAAGGTCGTCAGCATACGCCACTTGTTTGACCCCAGTTGTTTCAAATTTTATATCTTGTTGGAGCACTGATAGGCCTATTGCATACATTACCATTGCAACAGGGTCCCCCTGTGTTACTACTACTACTACTACTTTGCTCTCACCTGGAATCAAGTGTGACGATCATCCAGCTATGATAGAATGATATGAGTTATTAAGTTTGTCACCTAGGTTGGTGAGTTTTGGGGTGACTAAAAAGGCCGATACGGGACCTGCAGCGTCATTCACATTTGTTGCACATGTGGAGGGCTGCATCTAGTGCAGCAGGGGCGGTGGCAGCGTCTTTATGACGTTGGCGCTTATCTGCCTCGGTTTGTAGTCGGGCTAACTCAAAAGTATTGACATCTTCCCGTGTGGTGCTCCTCCAAGCGTTATGATGTGGAGTAATCGACTCCCAGGTGAGGGGGTCGATTTGGCACTTTTTCAGGTTTGTCCAAGACTATCCCTATACCTTTTCAATTGCCTGCCAGCATTATGTTTACTATTCATTAGGTGACTGTAAACTAGCTGCTTTGGCAGTCTACTGTCGTCCATGCCGGTAACATGGCCAGTTCAACGTAGTTGTTCATGGATAATGGTAGCCTCAATGCTCCTACAGTTGGTGTCAGCAAGAATACTGGCATTTTTTCTCTTGTCTTCCCAGCGAACTTGGAGGATGGAACGTAGACTACGTTGGTGAAAGTTTTCAAGTGCCTTGAGGCGCCTCCTGTATGTGACCCATGTCTCACTGCCATATAGTAGGGTGGGCAGGACCACTGCTCGATATACGTGCAACTTTGTGGATAAATTCAGCTCGCCTACAGCTGAAGACACATTTTTGGAGTTCGCCCAAGGCATAAAATGCACATCTAATCCGATGCTGAATTTCTTCAACGATGTATGTGGTGGAGGACAGGAGGGAGCCAAGATACCGAAAGTGGGCAACATTAGAGAGTGTAGTACTGTTAAGCTGGATGGATGGTGGAGGTGTGGCTGATCTGGGGGCAGGTTGAAAGACAATCTGAGTCTTACGTACATTCACCTCAAGGCCGAAGTGTGCATACACATCTGCATAGGTGTTCAGGATCTCCTGTAGGTCGTGTTCAGTGTGAGCAACAAGGGTAAGGTCATCTGCAAACTGAAGTTCAGTAATGGAAGCTGCCAACACCTCTGTTCTTGCCTGGAGTCGTCTTATGTTGAAAATACCCTTTACCCGGTACTCGATGTTCACCCCACTGGCACGAGTAAGGAAGGCAGCCAAGAAAATGGAAAAGAGAGTTGGTGCCAGTACACACCCTTGTTTAACCCCTGTTTGGATGGGGAAGAACTCAGACTTGGTGCCATTGTGCAGGACACTGCCGTTCATGCCATCAAGGAGTTGCCTCACAATGGCGATGAATTTTGGTGGGCAGCCAAAACTGCTGAGGGTCCACCAGAGGGCTTCCCTGTTGACCGAGTCAGAGGCCTTGGTTAGGTCGATGAAAGCCATGTACAGGTCACGAAGCTGTTCTTTGCACATTTCCTGTATCTGGCGGGCAGCAAAGATCATGTCAGTGATGCCACATGATGGTCTAAGACCACATTGAGATTCTGGGAGGAAGTTTTCCGCCTCAGGAAGAATTCTGTCTTGGAGGACTCGGGCTATAATCTTGCCAGCTACGTAGCAGCAAGATCCCACGGTAGTTGCCACAGTCTGACCGGTTTCCCTTGTTTTTATAAATATTGACGATGGAGGCATCTTTAAGAGCTTGTGGGATTTCCTCCTTTTCTCATATTCTCCAGGAGAGAGTGGAGACGGCTGGTAAGTAGAGGTCCTCCTGCTTTATACACCTCAGCTGCGATTCCATCAGGCTTTGTTATTTTTCATCTGTTTGATGGCAGTAGCTACCTCATCCAGGGATGGAGGCTAGCTGAGTTGGGTCAGCTCTGGATGCTGGGGGACCTGCTGGGTAGTCAGGACATCCACATCGGTGTTTCAGTAGAGCAATGAATGGTAGTGCTCTTTCCAGCGCTGAAGGAGGCATTTGTCGTCTTTAATTATGTGGTTATTGTCAGATGAGCGAAGGGGGGCTGTGGCGCGAGTGACTGGCCCATAAAATGCTTTAGTGAAAATTAAAAATTTGCGCATCTTGTGCTGATCTGCAAGTTTTTGTTCTTCACATGCTTTATTTTTAAGCCAGTCGTTTTTTAGATCGTGAAGTTCCCGCTGGGCTGCTGCTTTCTTCTTGCGGAAGATATCAGCTTTGGTCGGAGACTGAGTGTTGTTTTGCCAGTCGGTAAAAGCAATACGTTTATCATAGCTGTATACTTTGATTGCTGCGTCATTTTCATCAAACCAGTCCTGGTGTGTTCTTTTGAACTGGCTGAGGGTCTCTCTGCAGGTCGTTGTCATGACAGTGTTAAGAGTATCCCATTCGGCACTGGGATTCACGTTGTTTGCTGTTGGGTTGTTTATAAGCCTATGTTCGAGCTACTCTCTGAAAGCATGTGCTACCGCTGGATCCTCCAGATGCTTAGTATTAAAACCTTTTCTGGAGGCTTGCTGCCTTCGCCGTTTTGGGGCAACGTGAAATGAGAGCTTGGATCTGACAAGTCGATTATCAGTGTCACAGTGGTCTGAGCCACGCATGGTGTGGGTGATGAGGACATCTCAGCGATCTCTTTCTCTAACAATGATGTAGTCAATGAGATGTCAGTGTTTGGGTCGTGGGTGTTGCCACGAACCCTTGAACTTGTCGGCCTGCCTAAACAAGGTATTGGTGATAGTGAGGTTGTGAGCAGCACACTTGCTGAGAAGGAGTAGGCCATTGGGATTACACTTGCCTAGTCCATTTCTCCCTATGGTTCCCTGCCAAATGTTAGCATCTCTACCAACTCTTACATTGAAGTCGCCAAGGAGCACAACCTTGTCTTATCTGGGGATAGAGGTTAGCACTCTGTCGAGGTCGGCATAAAAGGCCTCTTTGATGTCATCCTCTGCATCCAGTGTTGGGGTGTATGCACTGATGAAGGCATGACGTGAGTGATTCAGTGGGACTCAAAGCGTCATGAGGCGCTCACTGATCCCAATAGTCATTTCAGTTAGCCTGTGAAAGATGCGTTGACGGATGGCAAAGCCAACTCCATAAATGCGGTTTCTCTCCGCAACAGGCTTACCCTTCCAGATGATGGTGTAGCCAGACCCCATTCTGTGAGTTAGCCCTCATCTGGGAGCCTGGACTCACTGATGGCTGCTATGTCGATGTTATGCCTAGCCAGCTCTTTTGCAGTAACCATAAGAAGTTGTATGGTTTGTTTTTGGTTGGATCTGTGATTTTGATTGTGTTTTCAACCTCATAAGGATGACCTTACTGGTTGTGGTTGCCCAGTCAGGTTGGATTTTTAGGCAGGCTATATTCAGGGCACCTTTTCGTGCCCCCTCCCTGTGTGGGGCGAGCAGAGTGGCTCCTCGTAAAGGCTGCTCAGTCACATAAACAGGACTGGGTTGCACTGCTGCCTAGATCCCAGTGCATAAACAACCATCTAATCTGTGCCACCCATGTGCAGAGTTGTGACTAGAGATTCCCGGCAGTCATCTCTGCCTGTCCCCGTCGTCACTCGTCCATCGCCATAAGACTTTTGGGGTATAAGGGGTTTGATGATGATGAGAGGTATGATGAACTGGGTGATGGCTGCATGTGAGTTGATTTATGTGGTTAGGCAGGAGCGCAGGCTGCAACCACACATCTTGACTCTCCCTTTTCTTGATCCAGTGATGCAAGTGTTGCAACGACTGGGGAGAGGGAGAGTTGCAATGGACTGCCGATAGCCCAGTTTGTTGGATTTCGCCTTAGTAGCCTGTCCATCAGGCATTGCCTTTGTCTGCATCGTTGGGTTTCCATGGTGGTCACCTCTTCTGCCTACACCTCCGTTGGGGTCTTGTTGGAGCTTTGTAAGCAGATTTTTCGTTTGGGGTTTACTCCTGTAGCCTTATTCCTGCCAAGGTTAATCCGCAAGGCAGCGGGGCGATGCTTGGTAGGCGCCAGGACTTGTTTACATGCCAATGAGCCTGTGCGCCATCCCTCTAGGGCCCACTGCTCCTCCGAGATCCCCTGCTGATCTAGCCTGGGCCCATGAAGCACCCAGTTACCATGTGTTGTCACGAGGAGGAACAGCAGGAGTCTTGATGGTGAGGAGGCTGTGTACTGGCAGGGGAAGACTGATGTAAGCTGCTTCCCTGTTCGCCACAAGGGCTAGGCACCGGCAGCAACTGATAGCGAGAGGGAGCAAGCAGTGCTTTCACCTTATCACTAACATAATGCTGCCACACTAGATGCATTTCACCACCTTGTGTAGTGCACACACACACACTCTCTCTCTCTCTCTCTCTCTCTCTCTCTCTCTCTCTCTCTCTCTCTCTCTCTCTCTCTCTCTCTCTCTCTCTCTCTCTCTCAACGAAATTTCGGTTTACGAATTATCTTCCATAAGAATCTTCAACTCGATTCACAAACAAAAATTCGGTTAACGAAATCGTGTCAACCTGCTTTCGCCTGCTCACCAGCTGTAGTATTAGTCCGCCAATACAGTAATCGGTTTTAGGGCTTAAATTCGTTACCATTTGAGTAAATATTAAGAAGGTTGTACTATTCAATAATTTTAAAAGTCGTATATAAAAATTTTTAGTCATTAACATTTATTTAACATAATTGAGGTACAGGGAACTAGTTTTTAGCACGCCAAACAGCCACTTGACTCACCCAGAATGGCGTCAGTTTGTGTCTGCTCAGTGGAGGAAGCATCGTGCTTGAGATTCTTGAACATAAACTATTTTTACAGTACAATTATTGGTCATTCTGAAATTTATTTTACATATTGACAATGCAGTATATAGTGCAGTGCAGTGTTGATTTAAAAAATATAATCTTGAATTACACCAAGTGAACTTATAATTTTATGGGTGAAATGGCGCCATTAAGCATGGGGTGATTTCTCTTCCACCCCACTCCCTTCTCCTCCACCCCCACTTCTAATTCCCATCATCATCAACCAGGAGCCTTCTACTGTACATGCACATCTCAAAAAGTGTACTTTAATGCATTTATTTTTAGTTTGTACAGGTAGTCGTCGACTTACGACCTATGCGACTTACGTCTGTTCGACTTTACGACCGGCGGTACGACAGTTTTGGCCCCAGCCCCAGTGTAAATAATAAACCAATTGTACTGTAGTATGCAGTGATTTACTTAAACCTGACGACCGTAACAATAATGAACAAAGAAAATGTTGATAAAATATGACTTAAAGATGATTATATTATCATTACACATTACAGTATAATATACGTAAGGTAATTATAACATAGGCCGACTTACGACCAGATCAACTTACGACCGGTCGGCCGTAACCAATCTAGGTCGTAAGTCGACGACTACCTGTATATATATATATATATACACAGTGAACCCTCACTTTACGCGGTTAATTGAACCCACAGCGGCCCGTGTAAAGTGAACAACATAACATATGGGATTAATTGAAATAGAGACCGGGCCGACCCCCAAACTCCACTTTTTCCCGACACAATACGTACATTTTACTAAAAATATCATCTTAACTTTATGATGGTATTCACACACACATAATATAGAAGGGAACAATCTATAAGAGAATAATATACTGAAGGTTAGGTTAGAAAAAAACAAGGTTGGGGTTAACACTTTAGTAGAAGAGATGGGTCGGCGTAGGGGAATGGAAGCTGGTTCCAAGTCAGAGGGCAGGCTACTGGCCCTCTGGTGAGTCTTCATTACTGTCATCCACACTTGTCAGGGCCTCCCTGACAAATCCCTCAAAGTCATCATCACTGTCTCTGCCTCTGTCACTATCACTGGCTTGGGCTGGCTGTGGTGGGTTGCGGGCGATGAACTCGGTTATGCATAGCTGACCGCCGGTGTTTATGTTGTCGTGATAAACCTTGATGTAGGGCTCCATTGTCTGCAACAGCTGGGTAGTGAAGATTTCATACCTGTTAGCGTCAGGGTCATCGGAAAGGAGGAGCTTGACTTTCTCGATACACTCGATGGCACCCCTTACATTACTATGGGATAACTGGCGTTCTTCTTGGGATGACGCACCACCTGCCTCTTCACTGACGTCATCATCATCTACCATCTCGTCGGTAGTCACATCAGGATCCCTTATCACCTCCAGGATGTCGTTGGTGGTCTTGGAGAAGCCTGCAGCTGTAACACTCTGCGCAGCTTCTCTGGCAAGGTCCACTGCTACTGCAACAGTCTGAACCTCACCAGTCACAGACTTACTCTGCCTAACACCCAGAGTACCTTGCAACACATGTCTCCATGCGTGACGAACAGTTGCTACAGACAGCTGATCCCATGCCTTCACCAAGAAGTCCACAGCTTTCTTGACGTTGAATGTTCTCCAAAATTGTCTCAAGTACTTCTTGCTCTGCCAACTGTTGATCCTCGTCGTCTTCGCTCTTGCTATCGATGTTGGTGTCACTCAGGTTACGCAACTCTTCCTTGGTGTTGGTGTAGTCATTCAGGAGCTTGAATTTCTTGGCAGAGAATGCAGCTTTTACATTACAGATCAATTCTTGGTCCATCGGCTGTATTATAGACATAGTGTTGGGAGGAAGGAAGACCACTTTTATGTTGGGGTGACGATCTAACAGTAGGGGCGAGTGTCTTGGTGTGTTGTCCAGCAGCAACAAAATCTTGAATGGAACATTCTGTTGCTCACAGAATTTCTTCACATCGGGATCAAAACAGTCGTCAAACCAGGAGAGGGACAGTGTAGAGAACATCCACGCCTTACGTGCGGTCAGCCAGTGGACATTTAGCTTGGTCATGTCCATGGTTTTGTAGGCGTGCGGCTTGCGGGCTGTGTGGATCACCGATAACTTGAGCTTACAGGTACCGGAGGCATTGGTGGTAAACAGGACGGTGATGCGCTCCTTCTGCAACTTCCGGCCCCGAATCTTGCTGGGCATTCTTCACAACGAAGGTCTTGGTAGGTAGCTTTTTCCAAAAAAGACCAGATTCGTCCATGTTAAACACCTGGTTGTCGGTGTACTGTCCTTCCTCCATAGTCTCACGTAAAAACGGAGGAAATTCCCTAGCCGCAACACGGTCAGCACTAGCTTCTTCACCACCAATGTTGATATTGGTGATCTTGTTCCTCTTCTTAAATCTGTGTAACCACTCGGAGGAAGCATTAAAGGGTTTGGGCTCTGCAATTCCCATCTTTCGTGACACTGCAGTTCAGGTGCGTACTCCTTATCTGAGTGCGTGTCCACCGCCATGTTCCGTCGCGCCTGACTAACCAAGTAGCTCACAAGTAATTTTTCCGTCTTGAGAAGCACCTGGTTGTGGAAATACTTGATCATACTGTAGAAGCACCTGTAGACTTTGGGATGTTCATGTGCTCCTTTATCTTGGCTGCATCCTTCTTAGTTGTCCTCGTAGTTGATTCATTAACACCATGCTGGCGCGTGAGATCAACCTGTCTTGTTCCTTTCTTCAACTCTTGTATGATCTTATATTTGATTTCGTAGCTTAAGGAATGTCGTCTTCTTTGGCTTTGGGTGGCCGGGTCCAGGTAATGCAAGGTTTCTTTGTGGTGGTGGTGGTGGTCCGGTGGAAGCCATTCTTATGGAACAATGGATACCGATATACACGGTGTTGCCGGGAGGGGTGTAACTGACACGGGTAGGTCAAGGGGCTTGAACGCTCCCGCGGCGGGGCAAGTCATATTACATTAAACCAATCACAGCTAGCGAGGGAGGGAGGTAAGGATGCTTTGCCCAATCACAGTCTGATACGTCATATGACGTCACCGATACCGCAACAAAGACATACACTGCGCAACCTACTCGCGCAGCTTCCATAACATGGAAGAGGGCGGGAGGTTTGGATCCAAAAATGGCCCGGTGCGAGAGGATCGCCAGCCGCTCTCCGCGTAAAAGGGTACACACACTGCGGAAATTCCGTGTTCGGCAGGGTACCGCGTAAACGTGGGAACGCGTAAAGTGAAACAGCATAAAGCGAGGGTATGTATGTATGTATGTATGTATGTATGTATGTATGTATGTAATCCAGTTGCCTCTGAAGATGTCTTGAATAAAGACGAAAGCTAAGGTACTCCGTTGTTTCCATTTTCCCGTGTGATTTTATCAAAATATATATATATATATATATATATACAGGTAGTCGTCGACTTACGACCTAGATTGGTTACGGCCGCCCGGTCGTAAGTTGATCTGGTCGTAAGTCGGCCTATGTTATAATTACCTTACGTATATTATAATGTGTAATGATAATATAATCATCTTTAAGTCATATTTTATCAACATTTTCTTTGTTCATTATTGTTACGGTCGTCAGGTTTAAGTAAATCACTGCATACTACAGTACAATTGGTTTATTATTTACACAACATACAAAAAAAAAAAATACAGGTGCAAAACATATAAAACATTTTAGTTGCAAAACATACAAACACATACAAACATACAAAAAACATCTTATTGGCCGCTGGTACTTGGCTGTGGATCGTCGATGTCGTCAGCTGGGGCAGCCTTTGGGGTAGCCGGAGGAGTTGTTTTTTTCATGAACATGGTGAGCTTTGTCTGAATTGTTCGTTTCTTCTTCTCCTCGTAAATTTCTTGATACAGACGAAACGAATTGCGTGCCATCCGCTCAATCCTTGCAAATCGTTCGATGTTTGGGTCCATTCCTTCAAAATGGGCAAGAAGTTTATTCAGTAGAGATAAACCTTCTGATAATCCCTTAGTGGCAGGTTGAGGAGTAGATGAAGACAGTTTCCTCTTGGTAGACATCTTGGGGGGGGTGGTGGTTCAAGAAAAATTTCCAAGACAAAAGAAAGGCACAAGGCAAACAGACACGGAGGGAAGTGTGCTGTACCAGCGAGCGTGTTTGTAACTGAGCGCGGGGATGCGCGCGGCTCCAGCTCCCGGCAGCGCCAGGAGGCTGGGGCCAAAACTGTCGTACCGCCGGTCGTAAAGTCGAACAGACGTAAGTCGCATAGGTCGTAAGTCGACGACTACCTGTATATATATATTATATATATATATATATATATATATATTATATATATATATATATATATGCAAGTAAATCACTGTAGGTGCGCGAGATCTAGGTACAGGTAGTCGTCGACTTACGACCGAGATTGGTTACGGCCACCCGGTCGTAAGTTGATCTGGTCGTAAGTCGGCCTATGTTATAATTACCTTACGTATATTATAATGTGTAATGATAATATAATCATCTTTAAGTCATATTTTGTCAACATTTTCTTTGTTCATTATTGTTACGGTCGTCAGGTTTAAGTAAATCACTGCATATTACAGTACAATTGGTTTATTATTTACACAACATACAAAAAAAAAAAAATACAGGTGCAAAACATATAAAACATTTTAGTTGCAAAACATACAAACATACAAAAAACATCTTATTGGCCGCTGGTGCTTGGCTGTGGATCGTCGGGGTCATCAGCTGGGGCAGCCTTTGGGGTAGCCGGAGGAGTTGTTTTTTTCATGAACATGGTGAGCTTTGTCTGAATTGTTCGTTTCTTCTTCTCCTCGTAAATTTCTTGATATGGACGAAACGAATTGCGTGCCATCCACTCAATCCTTGCAAATCGTTCAATGTTTGGGTCCATTCCTTCAAAATGGGCAAGAAGTTTATTTAGTAGAGATAAACCTTCTGATAATCCCTTAGTGGTGAACGTCCTTTGTGGCTCCTCCTCCTCTTCTTTGTCCGCTGCTTCTCTCCTTTCTTCTTCTGCTACATTTTCTTCTTCCAATTCGATTAGCTCTTCATTTGTAAGTTCCTCTGATTCTTGGTCTAGCAACTCCTCAACATCTTCCACTTCACATTCCAAAGAAAGATCTTTTGCCAGTTTTACTATTTTTTCCCGAATAACTTCAAGCTCATTTTCACTGTCAAATCCTGCAAAAGTATGAACATAGCGCTTAACACACTTTTTCCAGATGCCATTCATGCACTTCTCCGTCACAGCCTCCCAGGCGTTTGCCAGATTCTTGATACCCATAAGAATGTTGTACTGTTTCCAAAAGTCACGCAACGATAGTTCTGGGTCGGCATCTATAGCGGCTATGGCTTGGGCAAAGGTGGTTCGGAGATAGATAGCCTTGAAAGTAGCAATTGAACCTTGGTCCATAGGCTGCAAAATTGAAGTCGTGTTTGGCGGCATAAAAATCACTTTCACGTCCGGATGAATATCTGATAGATGAGGTGGATGTCCAGGCGCATTGTCCAGTAGCAATAAAATCTTGAAAGGAATTTCTTTCGTCAAACAATATTCACGAGCTTGAGGAATAAAACAATTTACAAACCAGTCTTCAAACAGTGCCTGTGTCATCCATGCTTTACGGTTAGAACGAAAGTAAACGGGCAGCGTGTGCTTGTTTACATTTTTCAACGCCCGCGGGTTTTCTGAATGGAAGATTAGGAAAGGTTTCAGCTTAAACCCCGCGATGTTCCCGCCAAGCAGCAGAGTAAGCCTATCCTTAAATGCTTTAAATCCAGACATGCTTTTGGCTTCTTTTTGGATGTAAGTGCGTTCTGGCATCCGTTTCCAATACAATCCCGTTTCATCCACATTAAATATCTGCTCTGCTAGATATCCCTCATCCGTAATTAATTCATCCAGACTGTCAACAAACTTGCGTGCTCCTTCCTCGTCTGCACTCGCTGCTTCCCCAGTCACTCGAACATTATGAAATTGAAATCTTTTCTTGAATCTCTTGAACCAGCCAGTACTTGCTGCAAATTCTTGACTGTAGTCTTCTCCGGCGCGCTCCTTCAAAGTCTGAAATAGACTTCTAGCCTTCGTCTGCACAGTAAAAAGGCTTAACGGTGTCCGTTTCTGGATCTGATCTTCCATCCAAATGTAAAGTAATTTCTCCATTTCGTGGAGAGGCCCAGTCCGTTGCTTCGTTATAACTGTCGCTTGCATGGGTGCAGAACCTTTCACAGCTTCACGAATCCTTTCTTTATCCTTCAAAATCGTCGACACAGTAGAGTGTGATAGCGTCAGATCACGTGCAATCTCATTCACTTTCTTACCTCCTTCGTGCTGTTTAATCACCATCATTTTAGTGTTTAAATCAATGGCCTTTCTTTGCTTCTTGGCAGGTTGAGGAGTAGATGAAGACAGTTTCCTCTTGGTAGACATCTTGGGGGGGTGGTGGTTCAAGAAAAATTTCCGAGACAAAAGAAAGGCACAAGGCAAACAGACACGGAGGGAAGTGTGCTGTACCAGCGAGCGTGTTTGTAATTGAGCGCGGGGATGCGCGCGGCTCCAGCTCCCGGCAGCGTCAGGAGGCTGGGGCCAAAACTGTCGTACCGCCGGTCGTAAAGTCGAACAGACGTAAGTCGCATAGGTCGTAAGTCGACGACTACCTGTATATACATATATATATATACACACACACACAGTAGTACCCCGATTTACGCGGTCAATTGAACCCACAGGGTACTACGGAAAGTGAAAACCTCGTAAAGTGAACAACAGAACATATGGGATTAATTCCAATAGAGACTGGCCCGACCCCCAAACTCCACTTTTTCAGACACAATACCTTGTTGTCGTAAAAATAACATCTTAATTTTATGATGGTATGCTCTCACAATTAATATTTAAGAGAAATACAGTCGCCAGGTTTATGTCCATTCAAATAATGGACTCAAATCCCCCCCCCCCCCCCCCTCTTCCCAGCTCACTAGCTCCTACCTCTCTGAGAAATGATTGGGTGAGAACACTAGATTTTAACGTTTAGTAATAAATAATACCTCAGACTAAAGTTAGGATAATATAATTGACATTTCTGGAATCCTTGCAGGTCAGGGAATATTTTGAATGTAAAGTTCATATATTTTGCACAAAATATAAAATCTTTGCTTTGTGTAAACCAAATTATTACATTAGATCTAAAATTTGTATGTCTAATGCAAAATCCAAGATGTTTGTATTCAAAATGATCATCATATTGTAAGAATTCCAGCAATGTAAATTATATTCTGGCCGGGTAATTTGTATGAATTTTATGAGCTAAATAAAAAAAAATAAAAAATAAATTATACTTCACCGCGGATATGATTAGATGCACCGCGGAAAGTGAAAGTCCGGTTCTGGCAAGGTACCAAGGTACTGCATAAATGGGAAATCGCGGAAAGTGAAACCGTGTAAAGCGGCTAATTCTGTGTGTGTGTGTGTGTATATATATATATATATATATATATATATATATATATATATATATATATATATATATATATATATATATATATATATATACACACAGTTGTACCCCACTTAACGCGGTCAATAGAACCCAGAGGGTCCCGCGTTAAGTGAAATCTGCGTTAAGTGAACAACAGAACATATGGGATTAATTCCAATAGAAACCAGCCCAACCCCCAAACTCCACTTTTTGAAGACACATAACTATGTTGTAGTGAAAATAACATCTTAATTTTATGATGGTACATGCACACAATTAATACTTAAGAGAAATAGAGAAATACAGTCGCCAAGTTAATGTCCATTCAAATAATGGACTCTACTCCCTCCCCATCTTCTCACACTACACTGCTTGCTCTTCCGTCTCTGAGAAATTTTTTGGGGAAAACCACTAAATTTTAATAAATAATACCTCAAACTAAAGTTAGGATAATACAATTGACATTGCTGGATTCCTTGTAAGACCAGGAATATTTTGAATATAAATGTCATATATTTTGCACAAAAGATAACATATTTACTCAGAGAAAACATTTCATCTAAAATGATCACCAAATTATAAGAATTCCAGCAATGTAAATTATATTCTGGCCGGGTAATTTGTATGAATTTTATGAGCTAAAACAGGCAGGGTGGCGGGTGGGGCAAATCTAAAAATAGCGTCTCGAGCCGGACACTCACCGCGTATATGTGGAAAAAATCTGTGTTAAGTGAAAGTTCAGCTCTGGCGAGGCACCGCATATATGAAAAAACGCGTTAAGTGAAACCGCGTTAGGCGGGGTAATACTGTATATATATATATATATACACCTAGACCCCGACTTACGACGGGGTTAGGGACCCAAATCCAGGTCGTAAGTCCGACATAGATTAAAAAAAAAAAAAAAACATATTTTTTTTTTTTTTTTTAATAAAAAATCTACAATGAAATACAGTACAGTAAAAGTAATGAATAATGATGAATGGATACAGTACAGTGAAAGTAATAAATAATAAGGAATGGTTACAGTGTGACTGAGCACTTACCTTTAATGTAGTCAGCTGAATGCACATGGGGCCCCCATAATTTTCTAATTATACATGGAGACTACATTAACTGGAAACGTTTCGGTATAGAAAATGCGTGTGTCATTTTTTTTTTTTTTTTTATCATCTATATCTGAGGCGGTCGTAAGTACACGTAGTCGTAAGTCGGGGTCTAGGTGTATATATATATATATATATATATATATATATATATATATATATATATATATATATATATATATATATATATATATATATATATATATGCTGATAACCACAAGGAAAGAAGAAAACACGAAAGCGCTTGGGAACTTCGTGTTTTCTTCTTTCCTTGTGGTTATCAGCATATACCTAGATCACGCGCACCTACAGTGATTTACTTGCATATATATATATATATATATATATATAATATATATATATATATATATATATATATTATATATATATATATATATATATATATATATATATATATATTATATATATACAGTATTACCCCGCCTAACGCGGTTTCACTTAGCGTGTTTTACCGTATACGCGGTGCCTCGCCAGAGCTGAACTTTCACTTAACGCGGGTTTTTTCCACGTATACGCTGTGAGTGTCCGGCTCGAGACGCCATTTTTAGATTTGCGCCACCCGCCACCCTGCCTGACTGCCTGTTTTAGCTCATAAAATTCATACAAATTACCCGGCCAGAATATAATTTACATTGCTGGAATTCTTACAATATGATGATCATTTTGAATATAAACATCATAGATTTGCATTAGACATACAAATTTTAGATATAATGTTTACTCTGAGTAAATATGTTATTTTTTGTGCAAAATATATGACATTTGTATTCAAAATATTCCTGGTCTTACAAGGAATCCAGCAATGTCAATTATATTATCCTAACTTTAATCTGAGGTATTATTTTATACAAAATGTTAAAATTTAGTTTTTTCACCCAACCTTTCTCTTGAAGGGATTGATTTTGATTTGATTTTGCTGCTTGCAGCGGCTACTTTATTGTGCACCCCACACTCATCCTGTGAGCGGTAGCGCAAAAGGATTACAGAGTAGGGTTTACAAAGGGTCATAATAATTAACCCCGGTTGTCAGGATATTATGGCACTGAAAGTTACACAGTATTTCATTTACATTATTTGTTTAGTTCTATACATAAAGGGTAACTTATTCACAAATGCGTGAGAACAGGCGTGTGAGGCAGTATGTCTGGCCTCACACTTTGTTATTCACATTTACGTGGGAGGTATTCAAGCACATTGCGTATTTGGTTCTGTACATGAGAACTGACATAGATACTAAGTGCAAAAAAGTGGATACAATCTTAATATGTCGGCTATCTTGCCATTAGAGATGAAGTGTTGTGCCATTTCACACACAGTGTGCTTGGACCTGTCCCTAAAAGGTTCTATCTTCACACAGTCAAAGACGTAGTGTTCAAGTGTGTGGCCATATGTATGGCCACACACTTTACATTTAGTTTTGTTTACATCTGCTTGAGGAACATACTGCCAAAGGTACTTATATCCTAACCTTAATCTAGCTGTTACAACATCTTGTAATCTAGTGATCTTGTTACTTGCGCCATATACATGTTTCACTTGATACATCTCATCATGGTAAACTATGGATTGACTAGTGCCTGTTTGCACTTGTCTACTTGCGTCAAACTCATCAATAAGTTCTTTCCTAATTACAGTTTTAAGGGTTCTTTTTAACAGACCCAAATTGTATTCAACAGTGTCTTTGTTAGACGCGAGTTTGGCGAGGGCATCAACTCTGTCATGTTTTATGAGGCCTATGTGAGAGGGGATCCACAACAGTTTGACCCTGACACCCCGGTCAACAAGGCACGCATATTTGTGTCTGGCTTCAGAGACAAGAGCGTGACAACCTGAGTCGAGGGTACCAAGGGCAAGTAGTGAGGATAGAGAGTCAGTGATGATGAGACTGTCAGTAACAGTGGTTTCAATGAATTTAATAGCTGTGAGTATGGCAACTAATTCAGTTTGTAGAGTGGATGCCCAGTTGTTAATTCTAACTCCTTTCTCAATTATATTACCGTCAGGTTGAGTCACAACAATAGCACTTCCAGCCCTTCCACAGGCGGTGTTTAGAGACCCATCAGTGTAGATGGTCTGTATGATATTATCATCAGTCTGCAGAGTGTGTATGTGTTCAAGAGCTCTCAATTTGGCAGTGTGTTGGAGATAAATGCTTTGTATAATTAATTTTTTAGGCGGATACGTCGGTATTGTGATATCGAAGGGAACTGTCCGCCAGGGTGGCAGGAAGCGCTGTTGTGTCTCAACTTTGTACAGGTGGTCTAGTCCAAATATCTTCATATGTGTAGCTGTAGTTTGGATCCATTTAGACTCAGTAGTCCCATGGTTCATACATTCTAGCAATTTTAAGGAAACAATGTTATCAGGATCACCACGTAGAAGCCTCAGGGCTATCATGAGGTTGACTTCAATTATTCTATCTTTAACACTGGGTATACCTAGTTCTTTCCTCATATTAAGTACTTTAGTGCTCATGGGACATCCTAGGATAATTCTGAGGGCTTTATTTTGCATTTTCTCGAGCTTGTCAACTCCTTTCCCGTCACGAATGACCAGGGCTGGTGCGTGGTAATCTATCAGAGATCTTATATAGCCTAGGTACATTGTTTTAACAATTCTAATATTAGCACCATAGTGCGGGCTGTACCCCGCTACACTTCTAAGAGGTCTCAGTCTGTCAGTACATTGGCGGGTTAGCTGTTGTATGGCAGGTAGGGTACAAGGGACGGAAACACCAAGATATTTAAAAGAAGAAACATGGTCAATAGTGTTGTTACCTATCTTGAACTTGGCGGGGCCGCGTTTGCGGTTCCCAGCTTGTTTGTTGAACACCTTAGTTTTGTCAGTGGAGATAATAAGACCGAGGTGTTGACAGGCTGCGTATACATGGTTCAGGGTGGTTTGCATTTCACGATGAGTTTTAGTATGTATAAGAATATCGTCAGCATAGCTGATTGGGATATTGCTGGGGTTGTCTGGTATTAAATTTAATAATGCATTCATAAGAACATTGAACAAAGTGGGGCTAAGTACTCCACCTTGAGAGGTACCAAGTTGCATATCTTTAACTTCACTTTTGTAACCCTGAAACAGTGCAGCAGCCCTTCTGTTGGTTAGGTAACCACTTATCCAGTGTAACAGCCTACCTCCTATATCCATTTTGGCTAGTTCGTACAATATCAGTTGCCTATTGGCAATATCAAATGCAGCTTTTAGGTCAAGAAATGTGGTGTATCTGTGCCTTTCATCACCATGCACAGTTAGGAATGTGGTGATGCAATTATGTTCACCTTTACCATGGGTGAAGCCATTTATGTTAGGAGACATGTGTGCTCTGATTCTATATAAGAGTCTGCCAAGAACCATCCTCTCAAAGGTTTTACACAGGCAGCTGGTTAGTGATATGGGACGAAAGGTATCAGGCTGTCCTGGTTTCGGTATTGGTACAACAATACTGCTGGTCCATGATGTGGGTAGTTGGCCCTCGGCATGACTCATATTGTACAATACCAACAATGGATTGCCTGGCACGCGCCTTAGTAGTCTAATGATGTTGTAGGTGACCCCGTCCTCTCCAGGGGAAGTAGACCTACCCCTGGCGAGGGCGGCGTCAAGCTCCCACTCAGTATATGGAACATCACACTCATCGTGCTGTTTGCCCAGCATAAAGCTAATAAGATTACTTCTCTCTACAGACTTCGCATCAAGGAGTCCCCGAGTCCTAGCTGGTAACATGTCATAGCTCGACACATGAGCCCACTTTGTTATTAGCTCATTCGACTTTTGCAGAGGGTTTGGATGGGAGACGTGTCTTCTGATTTTACCTCTGATTATGTTTATGTCTTTCCAGGCTTTGCTGAGGGATGTGTGTTGGTTCAGGCTGTTGACATATGTCTCCCATGCATTTTGTCTGAGTTCGTTTACACGTTCCCTAACAGCAGCAAGGGAAGCTTGATACAATTGTAACATTTGAGGTGTTCTAAATTGTCTGTAACCCTTTCCCACCCTCCTGACCCTAGCCCTGAGTTTTTTCAGCTCAGGGTCATTATAGCACTGCTGTTGCCTGTTCCCATTATGCTGAGGATTGGTGGAGGGTGGGGGGGAGGGTTGGGACTGACCGCACGGTTGGAAGAGGGGGGGAGTCAAGGTGGGGTACTTTGATTGACAGATAGTGTCGTGAAGAATACTTTTTTTTTATTAACTTAAGATATTTGTTTTAGCTCATAAAATTCATACAAATTACCCGGCCAGAATGTAATTTACATTGCTGGAATTCTTACAATTTGATTATCATTTTGAATATAAACATCATAGATTTTGCATTAGACATACAAATTTTAGATGTAATGTTAACTCTGAGTAAATATGTTATCTTTTGTGAAAAATATATGACATTTATATTCAAAATATTCCTGGTCTTGCAAGGAATCCAGCAATGTCAATTATATTATCCTAGCTTTAGTTTGAGGTATTATTTATTACTATACCTGGTTTTCCCCCCAAAATTTCTCAGAGGGAAGAGCCAGCGAGTGTAGTGTGAGAAGAGGGGGAGGGAGTTGAGTCCATTATTTGAATGGACATTAGCTTGGCGACTGTATTTCTCTATTTCTCTTAAGTATTAATTGTGTGCATGTACCATCATAAAATTAAGATGTTATTTTTACTAGAACATAGGTATTGTGTTGGAAAAAGTGGAGTTTGGGGGTCAGCTGGTCTCTATTTCATTTAATCCCATATGTTATGTTATTCACTTTACGCGTTTCTCACTTTCCGCGGTACCCTGTGGGTTACATTAACCACGTAAAGTGAGGGTTGACTGTATATATATAGATATATATATATATATATCTATATATATATCTATATATATATCTATATATATACAGTCAACCCTCACTTTAAGTGAACAACAGAACATATGGGATTAATACCAATAGAGACTGGCACGACCCCCCAAACTCCACTTTTTGACGACACACAACTATGTTGTAGTAAAAATATTATCTTAACTTTATGATGGTATGCACACACAATTAATATAGAAGAGGTTAGGTTCGGAAAAATAAAGGTTAAGTTAGGAAAAATAAAGGTTAGGTTAGGAAAACTAAAGGTTGGGTGTAACACTTACGTTAGTAGAAGAGATGGGTCGGCATACGGGGATGGAGGCTGGTTCCGAGGCAGAGGACAGATTACTGGCCCTCAGGTGAATCACCATTACTAGGTGCATCACCATCACTATCAGTTATAGTTGTCAGGGCTTCCCTGACAAATCCTTCAAAGTTACTTTCACTGTCACTATCACTGGCTCTGGCTGGCTGTGGTGGGTTGCGGGCGAAGAACTCGGTAATGTTTTTTTGACGGCTAGGGTTGATGTTGTCTTGATACACCTTGATGTACGGCTCCATAGCCTGCACCAGCCGGGTATGGAAGACGTCATAGCGGTCATCGTCATGGTCGTTGGAAAGGAAGAGCTTCTGTTTCTCTGCACACTCGATGGCACCCTTAATATTACTCTGCGTTAACTTGTGTTCTTCGGAGATTGACGCACCACCTTCCTCTTCACTGACGTGATCTTCTTCCAACATCTCGTCAGCAGTCATTTCAGGATCTCTGATCACCTCCAGGATGTCTTCGTTGGTGGTCTCGGAGAAGCCTTCATCTGTAATACTGTGCGCAGCTTCTCTGGCAAGGTCCAATGCCTTTGTCACAGACTGAACCTCACCAGTCACAGGTTGGCTCCGCCTCTCACCTGGTATGCCATGCAACACATGCCTCCATGCGTGATGAATCGTAGCTATAGACAGCTAATCCCATGCCTCCACCAAGAAGTCTGCAGCTTGTTTGACGTTAAATTTCTTCCAAAATTGTTTAACAAGAACTTCTTGAGTCACCACCTCTTGTTCCTTGTCCTCGTCGCTTTTGCTCTCGCTGTCGGTGTCACCCAGCTTATGCAACTCATCCTTGGCATTGGTACAGTCGTTCAGGAGCTTGAACTTCTTTGCCGAGTATGCAGCTTTAACATTGCAGATCAACTCCTGGTCCATGAGCTGGATTAATGACGTAGTGTTGGGGGGAATGAAGACCACTTTTACGTTGGGGTGACGATCCATAAGTAGGGGCGAGTGTCCTGGTGCGTTGTCAAGGAGCAACAAAATCTTGAATGGAACATTTTTTTGCGCGCAGAATTTCTTCACGTTGGGAATGAAACAGTCATCAAACCAGGAGAGTGACAGAGCAGAGAACATCCACACCTTGCGTGCGGTCAGCCAGTGGACATTAATCTTGCTCATGTCCACTTTCTTGTAGGCGTGCGGCTTGCGGGCTGTGTGAATCACCGATAACTTTGGTTTACAGGAACCGGAGGCATTGGTGGGAAAGAGGACGGTGATGCGCTCCTTCTGCAACTTCCGATCCCTTACCTTGCTGGCAGACTGGACAACAAAGGTCTTGGTAGGCAGCTTTTTCCAAAAAAGGCCGGATTCGTCCATGTTGAACACCTGGTCGTCAGTGAACTGCCCTTCCTCCATAACCTCACGTAAGAACGGAAGAAAATCTCTAGCCGCCACACGGTCAGCACTCGCTTCTTCACCACCAATGTTGATGTTGGTGATATTGTTCCTCCTCTTAAACCTATGCAGCCAACCAGAGGAAGCATTGAAGGGTTTGGGCTCTGCAATTCCCATCATACGTGACACTGCTACATACAGTTCACGTGCGTACTCTAGAACAGATCGCGTGTCCACCGCCATGTTGCGTCGCGCCTGACGAATCAAATAACTCGCCAGCAAATTTTCCACCTTTAGCAGCACCTTGTTCTGACAATACTTGATCATTGAGGCACCTGCAGACTTTTTGATTCTCATGTGCTCTTTGCTCTTGGCTGCATCCTTCTTAATAGTACGAATCGTAGCTTCGTTCACTCCATGCTGGCGCGTGAGATCAGCTTGACGTGTTCCTTTCTCCAAATCTTGAATTTTCTGGTATTTCACTTCATAGCTTAGGGAACGGCGTATCTTCTTTGGCTTAGGGCGGCTGGGTCCAGGTAAGGAAAGGTTTCTCTCTGGTGGCGGTGGTCCGTCGGAAGCCATTTCACAGAACAATGGATGCACGTATACACGGTGTGGCCTGGAGGGATGAAACTGCTGCGGTTAGGTCAAGCGTCGTCTTTCCTCCCTCCCTCCCGCGGGTGGACACGTCATATTACTTTAAACCAATTACAGCTAGCAGCGGAGGGAGGTAGGGATGCATGGCCAATCACAGTCCGATACGTCATATGACATCACTGATAACGCAACAGAGACATGCACTGCGCAACCTTACCGCGCGGCTTGCCCAGGCGGAGGCCGGTGCAGGCGGGAGGGGCGAATCTAAAAATAGCGTCGAGCCAGACACTCTGCCCGTATATGGGTAGATGAACCGTGGAAAGTGAATATTCGGTTCTGGCGAGGCACCGCGTAAATGAGAAAACACGGAAAGTGAAACCGCGTAAAGCGGGGTAATACTGTATATATATAAAGTGGTTCCTCGGTTAATGAACACAATTCGTTCCAGAAGGTCGTCCGTTAACCAAAACCATTGTTTCAATGGGATTTTGGGCAATTGGATCCAGCTCACTGAAAATTACACACAAACTAAAAATAAATGCAGTAAGTACACTTACTTTGAGGTGTGCATGTAGAAGGCTCCTGGTTGATGATGATGATGAGAATTAGAAGTGGGGGTGGAGGAGAAGGGAGAAGAGAAAGCAGTGGGGGTGGAAGAGAAGTCACCCCATGCTTCATGTTGCCATTTCACCCATAAAATTTTAAGTTCACTTGGTGTAATTCAAGATTATTTTCTTTAAATCAACACTGCACTGCATTATATATTGTCAATATGTAAAATAAATTTCAGACTGACCAATAATTGTACTGTAAAAATGTAGAAATAGTTTATGTTCAAGAGAGTCTCAAGCAAGATGCTTCCTCCACTGAGCAGAGACACAAACTGATGCCATTCTGGGTGAATCAAGTGGCTGTTTGGCGTGCTAACAACTAGTTCCCTGTACTTCAGTTATGTTAAATAATTGTTAAAATGACTAAAAAAATTTATATACGACTTTTAAAATTATTGAATAGTACAACCTTCTTGATATTTACTCAAATGGTAACGAATTTAAGCCCTAAAACCTATTTCTGTATTGGCGGACTAATACTACAGCTGGTGAGCAGGCGAAAGCAGGTGAAAACATTTTGGGAAAAATTCGTAAGGAATTCGTTTATCAAATTTTTTTCGTTAACCGAATTGAATATTTTTTGGAAGGTAATTCGTTAACTGAGGCATTCGTTAACCGGGGGATCACTGTAATGTAAAAATTTTTCAACTGTGTCTTTGGGTAGATTTACATAAATTTCTGGGTGTCTCTTTTTCTTCTCAGCACCACGAGAACTCTCGAGAACTCTCACTTTTACGCTTGCCAGCCATATTAAATGGAATTAAAAATCAAAATTTTGTTATTTCACAGCGCAATCACTAACGTTGGGACTCGAAAATACGCAATTTTAATTTTATTTTTTGGACAACTGGGACAGTCATATGTCCGGGTGGTCATAGGTCGACTATGTCGTAAGTCGAGGAGTAGCTGTTGTAGTAGTAGCAACTGTCCGAGATGTTGCTTCTGTAGAAATTGTTATACTGTATTGGAGATTCAAAGCTTGTCCTCGTTTATATGCACTATCTATATCAGAAACCCTTTACTTTCAAAATATATTTGTTATTTCTTAGAGTGGTTCAAATAAGACAGAACCTAAAGTCAACTGCCAGAACAAGTGAGATTGAATGGATTTGAATCCATGATTTAACTGAATGAGAATTGTTGCTTTGTCCACCTAGATTATTTTATCCCCAAGTTAACCTCTTAACCCCTTCACTTTGGGGTCACCACTTTTAAAATTTTATTTAGCTAATGCCAGAGAATGTTTCACTGGTAAATCTTACAGGTAATTTTTTCTCTTCCATTCAGTTATTAAATGAGTTATACTAACGTTATTTGCTTTGTCTATTTATGTTTTTTTGTGATTGTTTATCCTCAGACCTCATGGCACTAGCATCAGCAATGGGAGGACTAGCAGGTGCCAGTCGAGGAGCTCGTACAGCCATGTTCTGCGCCCTGACGCTCACAACTCACCACAGTATGGAGCCCAATCTAGCTACTGCCTCATCACTCCCTCCCCACCTTCTTCCAGAGTCACATTCTCCAACATCATCCTCATCTCCTGATTGTAGCCCAGAACCTCCTCGGCTATCTCCTCTCACTTCCTCGTCCACTGTCCCTTTTATGCCCTCTGTAATGAGTATCACAACCACAACCTCTACAAGTATTGGTAGTTCAAGTGTAGCAGTTACAGCAACTACAACACCCAACACAACCAATACCACCAAGGCTACAAAGGAGGGGGGATTGTCATCTAGTGTGTCAACATTCACCTCAACTATGGTAAAGTCTACCAACTCTACTACCTCTTCACCCACTTCTCTAACTGATCAGTAAAAACAGTGAGGATTCTGTATAAACTTATTAATGAAATATTTATATGATGAAATAATTTCCACTTAGTTGCTACACCTTTAAATTGTATGAAATGCAGTTCAATAGTACAATATTTAATAATAATGGTGAAGAACTCGTAACAGGTACTTAAATCAAATTGTGCACTTTTTTTTAATCAAACTGTTGTGAGAATGACTGACTTATTGTATTGTAAAGAAGGAGTTTTTATTGGACAGTGAGTTAGAAAATGTTTTATTGTTTTCATCCTGACAGTGATCAAATATTACACAATATAAAGCTTCAAAATACATATAACTCACTTTGTCTGAAAGATAAATTGTGAATTGTCATACTTAAAGTTGCTCCTATGTCCATTTACAATTTGTTTTTACTAATAGACATATGATGAACAAAACTTTATTGCTGTCACTTTTTGGCCCAAGATCTATATCTGCTGTGTGGTATATAAGTTGTGTAACCTCATACATATATGTATATATTCATGCACCTATGTATATGTATGTGAACACACACACACACACACTCTCACAAACACACTCACACTCACACTCTCAATTTCCTTACTTTCTCTCACTCACTTATATATACTGTACAGTGGTCCCTCGATTAACGAACGGTCCAATTAACGAAATTTTGGTTTACGAATTAGCTCCCATAAGGATTTTCAATTCCATTAACGAACAAAACTCGACTAACTACAGCCTTACGAGAAACAAGCCTTGGTGTGCGCATCAGCTGACCGGCTAGCCCGCCAATACAATAATTGGTTCTATGTTTACATTCTTTTCCAGTGGAAGAAATATCAAGAAAGTTGGTCTCTTGAATATTTTTGCATTTTTACAATAGAATTATTGGTCATTCTGTAATATAGTTCACATATTGATAATATACAGTGCAGAAATTATTATGAAACATGAAGAAGGCATTAGAACCAATGCCTTCTGTAAATAATATGGCATGTCATCATCGACTGCCTCTACAATCAGCTGTTTGATATGTAAACAAAGCTACCGGGAATACGACATACACACCTCAAAGTAAGTTAAAATACAGTATTCTATTGTTTTTATTTATTGTTGTACAGTATACTGTACAGTACAGTAGTGTATTCAGCTTATAATTAATGTTTTGTTTATTCTACTGTATTACCGGTATACAGTACTTTGAATGTATTTTTTTCTGTGAGTTGGAACCAATTACCCAATATCCCATTGAAATACATTAATAGGTTCAGCTAACGAAATTTTAGGTTAACGAACTACTCTGTGGAACCAATTGTGTTCGTTAATCAAGGAACCACTGTGTGTGTGTGTGTGTATATATATATATATATATATATATATATATATATATATATATATATATATATATATATATATATATATATATCCACAATGAAAACGTGGATAAGATAAATCTTGAAAAAATCACACGGGAAAATGGAAACAATGGAGCAACTTTGCTTTCGTCTTTATTCAAGACATCTTGAATAAAGACGAAAGCTAAGGTGCTCCGTTGTTTCCATTTTCCTGTGTGATTATATCAAGATATATATATATATATATATATATATATATATATATATATATATATATATTAATATATATATATATATATATATATATATATAATTAATATATATATATATATATATATATATATATATATATATATA
This sequence comes from Homarus gammarus, assembly GCA_958450375.1. NCBI lineage: Eukaryota > Metazoa > Arthropoda > Malacostraca > Decapoda > Nephropidae > Homarus > Homarus gammarus. The sequence goes on from CAUDMG010003769.1 coordinate 208,057, forward strand.
TATATATATATATATATATAATTAATATATATATATATATATATATATATATATATATATATATATATATATATATATATATATATATATATATATATATATATATATATATAATTTTTATTTTATTTATTTTTTCTCTCTCTCTCTCTCCCCCTTGATTGTTTGATATTCAGCAGCTAATTACCCGATGCCCTTGGCAAGATGGGATACTCCTCTCTTGGTAAGCACTTCATGCTCATGACTGACACAGAAGCATTGCACATAATCACACATTAACAGAAAATGTAAATGCACAGTGATTTTGTTTACACACACACACACACACATATACATACATATACAAGTACATACAAATTCAGGGGGTCCCCGGATTACGAACGGGTTCCGTTCCTGAGGACGTTTTTAAGTCAGATTTGTACTTAAGTCGGAACACGTGCTATGTGCATACTGTACTTACAGAACAATGTTTAAAATCCCACTATATCATAGCCAAAGTCCTTATATACATCTAAAATCACTTAATTTAAGACAAAAGAAAAGATATAATGACAAAATACTGTAAATGAAAGTTAAAAAAATAAGCCATCAGGTAAATAAAATACTGTAAATTTCAAGTTTAACCTCGTTTGTATCAGCAGGCGTTCATAAGACGTACGTTCGTAAGTCAGGGACCTCCTGCTATATATATATATATATATATATATATATATATATATATATATATATATATATATATATATATATATATTTCATTAGCCCAATAAAGCACGCGGACTTCTACATACAATCAACACCTGGCGGGTTGAGGTGTTGATTATATATATATATATATATATATATGATTATGAATGGGTAGAAGCACAATTTATGGTTTAGACTTCTTGTCATGGAAGTAGAAATTGCCCAGCCCATCAACAAACTAGGTCAGTGATGTCTCATGAAAGTGATTGCAACAATAGTACAGTAAAAGTATTTATCTATGAAATATTTGCAAGTAATAAATTGACTCTGTGAGAATACACTCTTGTAAATGTGTCTGATTCTATATGTAAGAATACTCAAGCAGATTCCATGTCAATAAAACATGTTAGTCACAATTTAGATGCTTTAAAGTTAGGGTGTTCTTAGTAGCTACACCATGATGTGTCACATACAGGAGCAAAATTATTTGTTGCAAAGCTTAAGAGAGATATGTATAACCTAAAGACAAACCTGCAAGTGACTGTGCCAACCTGAGCTCATTGGCTCTTGTGAAACTTGCTCATTTATTATCCCTTTTAAACAGTTGATGTGGAGAATTGTACTAATAGCAATATTTGATAATATTTTTACCTTCTGAGATGATTGATCTGGTTGAAGGTGTCTCAGTTTATGTAACTATATGGATTAATTTATTTTTGCAGTTATATTATCTGCATAGCAATAGAGATACCTTTGCATTCTAATTCTAAGGAGTCCTTTTAAATTGGAAGGGGTTCACTCCTGGTTAAAGATTGTTAATCAGCAATTTCTGAAAAGGACAGCTATTTGTTGATAACACTTTAACCTTTTAATTGGTTTGAAAAATTAGATTTAGATTGTATCACAATTTTTAATATATATATATATATATATATATATATATATATATATATATATATATATATATATATATATATATATATATATATATATATATATATATATATATATATATATATATCAGATGTCCTTTAATTTCTTAATTTAGCTTAGTATTGTCTTGTTGGGCTGGGTAGCTCACTCAACACCCTCTAGGGCACACTGAAACACATAAATGGGGACTTCCCATGGGTCTGTGGACTAGATGCACTCTTTGTGAGAATGGGGTTTTGGACATTAAACAAATGTAGACTAATGGATTCAACCATTTTGGCATAGTGTCCACAGGCCCATCACCTTTCATGTATTTTTTGTCACTCGTATTGTAAAGTATACTTGACATAAAGCTTTGCCAGTGTTGCAGCAATAACTAGGCTCAGAATAGTCTCAGCATGGGCTCAGCACAACTGTTTTCACACAATTTTATTATCTTTAACATCAACTCTCCTTGGCAAAATGAAAGTAATTGAAGATGGATTTTACAAATTGAAGGAACATATTTTACAAATGATATCACCTACTTATATTATGTACAGACATGTTAACATTTATGACCTTTAAGTGGAATATCTTAAGAATAAAAATATTGATGAAAAGTTTTAAATACAGTAATTAATAAAGTTTATTCAGTTGTGAGTTAACAAAGTGTGTCACATATATGATACCAATGTTCAAACTGTTGTGAGAATTTTTTAACTACAATTATTCCAAGGAGAGAAGAGTTTACATTCACCAATCAGAATGATTAGTAGCCAGAGAGTGCTGCTGTCCTTTGCTGTTGATGAGCAAAAATAGGCTTATTCGGAAAGGGTTGTAGCTTAACTTACTGTGATAACTATTGCATGGTAATGTGATTCTGTATTACTTATTAATCCTATGATAATGGAGCTAATCTCTGGAAGAGTATATAGAACAAGGAACGAGTGTGTCGTCATCACTGTTACCGCCTCGTGAAAGTCCGATAAAAGAGGATTGTGTCATGTTGGCAGAATATGTACGGTCGTTGACTTAAAATTATCTGCTTTATCAACCATTTGTGTGTTATGGCAGCCTTAACTAAGACCATAAACCAATTATTTGTCATGAAGAAGCTTAGTGATCTTCATTAATAATCCTTTATCTAATTTTATCACAAGGCAATGCATCGCGATGTGTGCGATATTTGGTTAACTGTCGTCGTTGTTCCGCCTGGAGAGAACGTGCCAATTACAGTATACACTAACTCTATCAGCGAGTCTTTGCGCTGTTCTCTGTTGTAATATTATTGTGGATGTCATTTATATCATTTTATTTTCTAAGGAAGGGGCGGGTGTGGGCTTTTTGATGATCTGAATTTTATTGACTTTCCACAATTTGGAAAAGTCAAAGTGGTTGATCTTTGTGCTGTTTGTTGATGTTCTAGTCTATTACAGGATGATTTTTTTTTTTACTGCAGATGATGATGTGTTTCACTTTTGTTCCTCCAAGTGTTAACTTTGCTTGCTACAACAAAACTACACCGGAAGCTATAGTATCATAGACATTTCTTGGGGGCTATTGATATCAGTAGTTTGGTGTTTCAAGTAAAAATGGGGTCAATCAGTTGTACAGGCATTCTTCTTGGAGAAGCCATTTTTCTTTTGAGGTTGTTACACATTGTTACACATCCTCTTGTCTCTCCCCTCTCCTTCTCTCTCTCATCTTTCTCCCCTCCCCTCTCCTCTCTCTGACCTCCCCTCTCCTCTCTTTTTTTTCTCTCTCTCTCTGTCTCATGTGCTTATCTCCATAGTATGTGGAAGTGTTGTCTTTAGTCTTGTAGATTTTTGTGCCTTTCATTCCCAAATGAGTTCACAAAATGTTGTGGAATTTTTTGATGAACACAACTACAGGGGAACCTAGACTGAGTTCCTGCTGGTTCATTATTGGATATTGTGCAGCATGGTCACTGTGCTTATCTGAAAATTGCCTTGTTAAGTATGCTTTTTCTTGCATGTCATGTTAGAAAACAATCCTTAACCGTGCACTATGAAAGATTTGCGCTCGTCGATCGTGTTGTCTTTCCGTGCCTCACCCAAGAGGGATACCTGTTAATCATAAAACAGTAATGTGCTAAGTCATGTTCTCTTACCAAGGTCAGTTGGTCTTATCATAAGATTAATGTGTAGATAAATTTACTTCACTGTAGTAATGAACTTAGCTGCTGGTACAGTATTTAGTTTTCTGGAAATATCCAGTATTTTGTACAAAGAAAATATTGTTATGGTAACAGTTACTTCAAGTTGAGCATTTGTTTGTATTTGGACTGTCACTCTATAACAAACATGATGGTGGTGTGTTTGACTGGTATTTTTATAATTGGTTGATGAGCTCACTCTCTACTGTATGGTGAGCATTGGTGGAATTAATAATATTTATTTGTCAATACTGTATCTCCATTGTATATGCCTTCTATCGTACAACAGGTTGGCAAAATAATTTATTTTATTGCATTTCCATTTGTTCTTAGTGTAGGTTTATTAAAGAAAACCAACATCAGAATTGAATATACTTTACTGTGTATTGTTTTGGCCAGAACTTTTTGAAAAGTATTATACCTTATATAATTTCAGTCTAAAATGCTGTTTGCATGAGATACATTCAGTTTTACCTTAATCATAATTTTCAGGTTGTCTCTAGTAATCTATTTGTTTGTTGAAAGGTCTGCTGATATACTATAATGGCAGAACAAGTAATGCTGACAAGCACAGCCTAGTCTGGCTTGTATAAGTCCATTAAGTTAATAACACACTTAACCAAGGATTTATTATATATATGTGCATCAATAAGCTCCAAGTATGAAGTGATTATGTCAATACTTTCACATGCTAATTATTGTTACAACCCACAGAGCCAGCAATCACTCGGGTGGGTGAACCAGCACAATCTCAGGGTCTTTGTTTGCTCCTAGAAATCTTGTACTGCGTGAGTGTAATAATCCAAGTAAGCGTTGGCAAAATATCTTTTGTTTTATTATTTTTTTATTTGCAAGTGTTAACAGGCTGTTTACCTCAAGGTTTATAATTAGCATTTTAATAAATTATAAGGCCAAGTTCACAGGGCAATTGGAAGTGCCTCCTTTCACAGTTGTTATATTAGTCATTGTTTAATGAAAAGCATTAAAGCTCATCTGTGTAATGTTTAGAGATAATGTTTATTATTAATATTTTAAGCTCACAAAGAGGTATAATTGTTCTGTGACTGGACTTTCTTTTGAGCACTAATTAGTCACTGACGTCTAGAACTTTTTGAAGATGTTTCCGAGTAATTAAGTGTCGAGATTGCTCACAATTTCTAAAGGGGGGATGACATCAAGGGTTAAAGTAATTTGTGTATGGTCAATGTTACATGATTCTGATGACTATATCAGAAAAATCTTACTTGCTGTTTCAGTGTGTAAGTAAAGGGTTAGGTTATTTCCATTGTTTACTGTGCAGTCAAAATCCTAACCTTTCTCAAATATTAACGAACAGTCTGGACTAGAACATTTTAACACGTTAGAAATTATTGGAGAGTGAAATAATTGATTGACCTCATTAACTTTATTAAAGTATTTTCTTACGCTGTAAAACTAGAATAAGTAAGGCAGTCACTCTACCCAATTTATCTGTTCCTGATATGATGTGTTGTGATTACTGATGAAACGATAAAGGACTAAGTTCTTACCCTGGATGATGTCACCCCCCTATGTATACTCGCGTGGGTTTAGGGAGCACTTGGTAATCAGGTCCATTAGTATGTATATAGGATTTTTAAATTATTGTTATTTTGCCATAAGGAAGTATTACTATCTATATAAATATTTATCATAACTTGTATAATATGCTATTTAGGATACGCAATGCTGATATGTGACACTAAACATGACAATATTGATAACTGATGTTCACTGCAATTCTGGCTGGACCAATTTGTGGGTCTTTAAGGTCTACCTACCAGTACTGCAGTTGGTGTAACTCTTCCTTAAAGCCACCCAGGGTTAGCATTTTATTGTCATTCGGAGAGTCTAATCATGACAATCAACCTTGGTCCACATAGATATGAGTGAGATGGATACCTTATAGAATATTAGAGATTTATCCTGTAGGAAAGCAGTAATTTGAAGAAAGAGATTAAATGAATCTTGTGATCTACACCGAATGTCATCTTCCTAATTGACTCTTGTCGATGGTAGTCTCTACAACCCAAAATTAGGGTGTATGCACGAATTGCTCAAAGATTTTTGTCGTTATTGCCTGTCTTACATGGCCAAAAGGAATTAATATGCATTATTGATCTGTGTAGTTTAGAATGGAATGTAACTCAACATTTCTTGTATAATTTTGCAAGAGCCAGCATTTTATTTTTGTTAGTTCAATGTAATCCCTGTGGTAAGCACTGTTGGTCTTATATCACAATACTGTACGGTACCAGCACTTTAAAGCACTGCTTTAATTTTTTCAGGCCAGATACTGGTATGTGTTGCTCCCAAAGCTTGTAAATATAGCATTACTAATTAAGAGATAATTTGAAGTTAATTATGTCATTAATTAGCAATATTCTTCTAGTATGAAAATAAAGGTTAGAAGCTTGTAAATATAAATAAATTTGGTGCTCAGTTTTGGCAACATTTGAGTATTAGTAGTATTAGGATTTTCATATACATGTTGTTATTCAGGGCAAATAAAATGTGTAATAGGAGCTCAAAATTATAAATTGTAGTATAGTAGCTGTGAATTTACACTTTTTGAGCTTATTTAGACATTATTTTTAAATATTGGTTTATTAAATAGGCATAATCATTCAATTGAGCCTTAAAATACAACTGACATATTTTACCGAACAGGGAAAATTTATTGTTCTTATAGTAATAACTTGATGGAATTTACTTCACACATGGGAAAATTTACAATACTGTATCATTTAAATATACAGTGCATCATTTATTATCATAATATAATGAAACTATACTGAAATTAGATGAAGTAAGGTTAGGTTAGGGTGTTTAACTTAGCAGTAATACTGTTCCTTTATGATTTGTTTATCAACTTGATCTTCCCAACATAAAGACAAGGTGGAATTTTCAAATACCTGGTAAAAATAAAGAAAAATAAGCATAAATTATTGTCACACACACACACACAGATAATGAGATCTACAGTATTACCTTGGAAATCAGGCACTATATAAACAGAGAGGATATCAGATTTTCCAACTTGTTAGTTTTCTAAATGTAAACATATATCTTGACACAAATTGAACCAACAATACCATGACTAATACATGATCATGTTTCAATCAAATCCCTATAATTTGGAATAATTTATTTGTGGGAAGGCCTGTCCTGTTTGGCTGAAACTTTTGAGTGGGGTGGGCTACTGTAGTAATATCTATATTGCAGGGTGGAAAATTTCAGAGGGTGGGGGATTTTTGAGTCAAGCTACATAAGAACACCGAACCCACTAATTTTAAGCTAGACTTAACACACTCAGCAGATTTATGTCATATGAACATCTCTCATACGCTATTGGCAGCTTGGTGCTGGTTCTTGGTACAGCTGTACTCAGTGAGTTACTGAGTAGCTGGCGTCACCGGGAGCCTCACGCCCTAAAAGTACCGGTATTTGTACCTCCATTTGATGGCCCGTATCATATAGGATTTTTTTTTTTTTTTTTGTATACACAATATACATTATGTATTTAAACAGTCTTTTAGATAAATTATTCGTGATCAGTTTGGTTAAAATTGTGTTTCTAACTTAAGTATACTTATTTTAGAGAGATTGGTATAAATATTTTTTATGGTCTTCATAAAGAAAATGAGTTCCCAACATATCATTTTGAAATAATATTTAAGGGTCTTCTTGAAACAAGCTTGTAGAGAATTTATTCAGGATCATTACAGTACCAAGTTCATGTTTCTAACACAATTAGAATGGATGTTATGGATGAAAGTTTTGACATTTTCTTAATTGCCGTAAATTTGCGCCTGTGGCTGTGGTCTAATGTAATAGAAGAGTGATAAGATAATTGTACAAAGTAGAAGAGTGTTTCTTATAGTATAGTACATTATTACTTCACTATAATATGCCTGTTGATAAAAAAGAGAAGCACATAGTACAGAACACGTTAATAATAAAGTACAGTATTGTACTTGTCAATTATTACCTTTTATCATGAGTCGGTTGAGTCTAGAGGTAGGAGGTGATTGTACGACACTCCCATTGTATGCCACTGAAGGTGGCGCACTGCTAATTTCGTTGACTATATATGCTGTACACTATTTATATTTCTTAGACACTTCACTTTAGTGCTCCTCAGCAACCACCTCCACCACAGTGCCAGCCCCCACTTATATGAACTTTCGTCCCATACTAACCATATTTTGGTTGTGTTTTCTGGATTGTGGATACATGTGTGGTGTTGGACCCCAGTCCAGTTTGCAAGGGGGATCTGGATTAAGTGAGTCCACATTAGAGGGAGTTTACTGTATATATTTTTATTGGGTAAGAAAGGTTGGGTTTATGTTGTATGTCATCATAAATTGTATACGGCTCACCTTGTTTAATGAACCACAGCAAGCTGCATGCCTATTGCATGTTTTAACTTTCTGTGCATTGTTTTCAATAGTGTAATTTTTTTTTCCATGTAATAACAAATACTTAATGTGTTTTGTCAGGCAATTGCACTGAATAGCTTTTCCCCATTAAATTTAACATTAACTAGATGTGAAACACATTACTGATGCTACACTCACAGAGGCAGCCTGTGATGCATCTTCCAAGTTGCCAGATAGGTCAACCTATCAATCTGTCTATAATGATAGTTTTTCTATAATTTATTAAGTCCTTTTAATATTTATTCAGTTCAACAAGAAATGGGGCTTTATAATGCTTATTTTATTTCAGTTTACTGCTTGTGATGTCATATAGAATAATTCCAAATAAACCATTATTATTGATAGCCTATGGAAGTTGGCACATGCCACTATATTTTTTAACTAAAACATTCCTTTGTTTGTAAATACAATAGATTGTGAGATTTTAATGAGTATCTCTTTGGTGAAGTATTTTAACCATGTTTAATGAGTATATGTTCAATGATGTATTTTAACCATATTTAGTGAGTATATGTTTGGTAATGTGTTTTAAATACGCTTTGACTTGTAACTACAGTAATCATTCCTTATAACAAAATTCCTTTTTGTGAAAATTCGATTTAGCAAAACGAATTTGTGCCTGTATTTGCTTCTTCATTTAGCGAAGCCTCCTGGAGTTTCAGATAACCCCATGTGGGTTTGCAGCATTATTTTAGCGTAATCAGTCAGTTTTCCACGATGCCTCCAGATTTTTTCGTATTTGCTCAGCGTGTGTGCACGTGTTTCATTGTCAACATACCTAAAGTGAAGAGAAGGGTAAGAATGTTATCAGATGGCTGACTACCTTCTCTCTCTCGCCATCACATAAAATATGTGCTAATGTATTTTATGATGTGCCATGAATCATTTTTATTGTTTATTATAAAAAAAATTCATTTTTGTTGTATGCAAAATACAGACTTAACGAAGGACTGGAACCTATTTCCATTTAAATATAACTCTGACAATGAAGTGGATTTTATGAACATGCCCACTTTATCGCGAGAGGAATGAGTATATTCGATTTAGCGGAATCCTCACTTTTGCAGAATCGGCCTGCATGCTTTATTCTGTTGTATAGAATCATTACTGTATTGATGTTATGCAGTACAGGTCAATAAGCTCCCAGAGTAAGCACTGCCACAAATGAATTTAACATGACGTTTTGTAATGAGTGTAAGTGGAAGGACTTTTCAAAATAATTCTTTGTTGTTCGTTTACGTGAAATTTCTATACTTATTTTTTTTATTTTGACAATTTCTAAAGGCTTAGTTTTGTGAGACTCCCACATAATTGGTAGCCAGATTTCCAAAGGTGTACTGTATCTGTGTGCCTATGCATGCAAACAAAAATCACACAAGAAAAATAATTCATATGATATGCAAGGTAGCCATTAAGAAAAGTGTGTGTGTGTGTGTGTGTGTGTAAGCTTACTTTATTGTGGATTGAAAACCTGTGAAACACAATATTTTGTCAGGGTTACCGTATTTGGCATTTAGCAGAATACTAATAGGTAATTGTTCATCGTAAGGGAGACTTATCTTTATCTGGCCTGGAATGCTTTGGTTATGACAATTTTCATATAATAGGAAGCACCATCTCCACAATTTTTATACATTAATGGCACAGTTGAAAGAAAAGGAGCCATGGGTAATGCCTCGGATAAATTCACCTTTCATTTCTTGCATTTTATTACCTTTAGCAACTCTGAAGGCTCATCCAAAAAGTAGTAGCTTTTACATGATATTAACTATTACTCTAAGTATATTCTTTAAATAAAATTATAGTTTAAATACAAGAAAACCTATATAAAAAGCTGTATATAACTTAAGAATGTTGAAGGGTAATATAGTGTAATTACTGTACAGTACTTATCTTCAGCATTGTACAGTATAAAGTTTTTACTGTAGTTTTAGCAATAATACAAAAGTTTCAATACATTCTCTTGTAACTTATATCCAGGAACTGGTAACCACAGTCTTTTTTTTTTCCCCTCCTCCCAATAAATGACATGAGTACGAATTAAGGTTTGAACAGTATGGCAGTTTATTCATTAAGAGCATGGGTAAAAGCATCGGCAATTTGTTATTCTAAGTTGTTTGTGAATCATGAAATAATTTTTTGTATTGACATATAGGGGGTCCCCGGGTTAAGAACAGGTTCCGTTCCCGAGGACGTTCATAAGTCGGAACACGTGCTATGTGCATACTGTACTTACAGAACAATGTTTGAAATCACACTATATCATAGCTTAAGTCCTTATATACATTTAAAATCACTTAATTTAAAACAAAAGAAGAAATAGAATGACAAAAATACTGTGAATGAAGGTGAAAAAATAAGTCATCGGGAAAATAAAATACAGTTCGTATCAGTGGGCGTTCATAAATCAGACGTTCATAAGCCGGTGGACCCCCTGTATAGGTATTTGTTTTTCTAGAGGGTTAAATCATAATTACTAGATTTGTTGATGCATTAAACATGGCTCAGTGTTGGATAGTATACAACAAATTTGATTTTGTTTGGCTACATGTACTCACTCCTTGAGATGGTGCTACCTTATGACTGCTGTTGACTACACTGTGTAGTAAGTGTTACTCATTTAAGTATGTATTAATGCTCTCTTTCATAAGCCAACTCAAATTCACTGCTTTACCGTCCAATGAAGGTGAACTTCACTATCAATGATAATATGATCCAAAGTTACAAATCAATTTGATGAATTTTATTACTAAAAGAGATATTTGAAGCCAGCATTAGAGGAAGGATTTTACTTCTGAAGGGGCTTCACATTTTGCTTGTTACTTCAAGTTGTCATTGTTGCTGTTTCTATTTGGCCTTCAGCACACCCAGCATTTGTCTATTCCTTTCATATTTGTTGTCCAGCAGTATATAACCTCATTATACCAAATAACAAACACATATTTTAGCATTAGATGCCATACTATGGAGCTTAATGTTCTATTCTATTGATTATTGCTGCCATTTTCCTAGCCCAGTAAGTATGAAAGTATTAAATATTCTACACTATTTAAGTCCAGTAAGGTAATACTGTATATTAAAGTTGCTTCATAGTGACAAGTTCATAAGATGACTACACGAGCTAAATTTAACTTATACAGTGCATGGGGATTTAGATTCTATATTCAATGATGATACAGGATGTGATTTGCAGTAAAATATTTAAAAAGATAGAAGTTGCCGGTGATGTCACTCTCTGCTTGCTAGTTCCTTATGGTGGCCGCTTCCCCATTACACTTACTTGTGGCCTTCTGTGTCAAGTGTTCGTAGTTGTCAGAATCTTGGGACGTGTGCTGCCTCCCCACATTATGGTTCAGGGAGTGCTGCATAATGTAGTGAAGGCACTTCACAAAGTTGCCCCCTTTACCTGCCACTGTCTTCTGGGCCCACATATTATAAAATGAGCCTTATTGCAGATGTAATAAAGCACAGGATTGCTTATTACCTTATATATGATGTATCTACAAGGATGCCAAAGATTTGCTGTTATTGGTGTCTAATGTCATTAGTGGATGTCTTTTGATTGTTCATGTTAACCATCATCTTATATTTCCCATCCCTTAGATTTGAGGATTGTAGGTCTTCCCAAAAGAGATCATCATATCTGGGGGTCTGCCCTTCTGGCTGGGCTACGTATTTGAAACTTAAATTTCACGGATATTCTGTCATAATCTTCCAATTGTATACCTGTTATACTCATCTTTTAAAATGGTTTTGGGTCAATAAGAAGTGTGTGGCAGTGCACATTTCCTAATTGTTCACTATGGTAAGCCTAATAGTAGATAGTTGTCTTTTCCTGTATTGTAAGCATTCACACTAGTTGATGGCATTAGTTGTTATTCCACAAAGTTGTTAAGGATAGCTCTTTCTGGTGTGATCAGGTATTAAAATATAGGCAAATGTCAGAGACATTATAGATGTAGTTACATTTTGAGCATTTTTGCAGTCTATTGCAAAAGAGTCACTTTTAACTTGTGCACTAAACTGCTGTTGATGAATATACAAGTAGAGGTATAAAAAAAAAGAGTTCCAAAATACATATCATTGATCATTGAGATCTTAAATCTTTTCAACGATAGCAATTGACCTTTATCAATTTTGCTTTTGAATACTGTTTAAAGATTTAAGTTAGAATTATGTGATGGTGAGAAAATTTAGATGGCCCGTAATTTATCAGGTTTGTATGAGTAGTACTGAACTGTATTGTGGGTAGCTATGTATTGGTTGATTTTCCTTTATTTATATTGTTACTTTTTTAATATATATATATATATATATATATATATATATATATATATATATATATATATATATATATATACATACACACACACACTCTCCTCGACTTACAACAGGGTTCCGTCCCGACGACCAGGTCGTAAGTCGAAACGGCGAAAATAATACATAGAAATTCTAAAATGGGTCTCTTTTTCTTCTCAGCACCACGAGAACTCTCACCTTTTCGTTTCCCAGCCATTTTAAAGGGAATTACAAATGAAATTATTTTCATTACACAGCGTGATCACTTATGTCGAGACTCGAAAATATGTAATGTGAAAAATATTTTATGCGACCATGGCCTTTGTATGTCCGGGTTGCCGTAAGTCGAATGTGTCGTAAGTCGAGGAGAGAAACCATATATATATATATATATATATATATATATATATATATATATATATATATATATATAATTCTGCGAGTGCTTATGAACTGTAACTGTCAAGTATAAGTGAGGTAAAGCACTCGGCTAGAAATAGTCAAAAGGTTTTTGGTATGTAAAAGTCTATTAAAGAAAAAAAAATCAAAATTTTTTGTAATTTGAACAATATCTCGAGGATGTGTGTTGTTTTCTTCGGGTATTGAGTTCCAAATATATGGAGCTCTGTTGAGTGATGTTATATATAGTTTTTATGGTGCACAAATAGGAAGACATGCAGGAGAGTATTTTTATGAGATCAGCATTTATGTGCCTTATGCAGGGTTTGACATTTGACATTTTTTTCATTTGCAACATATAACAAGTATTAATTCTCTTACTTAAGGCACAAAACTGCTGTTCTAGTCACATTTATGCTGCCTGTTGTCTATTCCATTTATTCTATTGATTTTTCTTTCTCATAACTTATTGATCGTTTTTGGAAATGTGTGATAAAAGTGGAATTTGTAATTTTCACACTAATTGTACACCTTCATTTTTACCTGCCTAGACATATGAATTAGGTACTACAGTACCAATAGAAATTATGTTGTGATGAAACAGAATTACATTTGTGGAATACCCCAAAATGAAACTCTTTTGTAATGTTCTAAGAAAGTAGCATTTTTCTTTATATTTACTCTAATTGTTTGGAAGTAGGCATTGGAGCGCTTCAAGAGTGCAAATGTTAGTCTAGGATTGATATTACTTAACATTAGTATTAGCTGCGTAATAATCAAGTCATTTATTGCACCCTTTGTCTCACGGTTAGGTCTTAGTCTTAATGACTACATTCAATGAACACATTGCAAAGCCAAGGTTTTCTGTTGTTTTTCTAGGCCAGAGAGATTTGTTATTCTGGAGACCTTGATACTCTTGAGGTTAAACTATGAAAGTGAAATCTTTGATTGAGTAAAATTTACTTGAGTATCATATGATAAGTTTAATTTAATTTTGATGCTTCTCCTTTCCCTGTTGGCATTATTTGGGAAACTATGAGCAATGTTGTGATAACTTGCAATACAGTTTGTAGAAAGTAAAAGTATAGTTATTTTTTATATTTATTTGTTTCATCTGTCAGTTTCTTATTTTTCCTCTAAATAACTGGAGTAGATGTTGATGATCTTTTAGTTTTATTTTATTTTTTTTTTCTGTAGTAAGATGTAATGGGTATAGTGTCTCCACTTTTTTGTTGGGAACCAAGTTTATTATGATAGTTAAATGATACATCATCAATGCTGTTATTCTCATTTTGAATATTATGTAATTTAAAATTTGGCTGTGAAGTTGCATATATACTGCACACTTCAAATTATGAAAAATAAATTATACAGCATATGATGGATGGATATTAGTTGGGTTCTACTGTGGATTGGGTTACTAGAAGGTGTTACTAGTTATGGTGACCCAGAATCAGACATAGCTGTGTCAGTGTGGACTAATCATTGTAAACAAGCTCTGTAACTAAAGCTTCAGGACATAGTGCTGGCTACTGATTATTTTTCATCTATTCGTGTAATGATAAGAAATTTCATTAATAGTATGAAATTAATTTATTTCAATGATATAAATTTGTAACTAAAACTGGGAATACTGCTGTATGTTATCAATAATTGTACACTTAACAACAATCACCCATGGTGCCTGTGCATTGCTCAACAAAAAATGTTCTCATTGAATCAGGCACTTCGAGATGGGTATTTATAGAGCTAGCTGACGCAGCTGAAGATGTCAGTTAATCTTTTTGTTGAAGAACTTCCATCTCTGCTGGCATCATATTCAGTTTTAATCTTCAGAGAATTAGATGTTTTTTTATAAGGATGTTTGATGATACTTTATTAAGTGCTAATCTGATTTTAATGAAAGAACTCAGAAGATATGCATGTGTACCATGTGTATGGATAAACATTATACAGGTACTGTATTTAATTTATGATTTACTAAGTAAGACTTGACATATTCATTGCTTTATATGTTAAAGCATCAAGAGTCATACCACTTTTGATTTAACCATTCAACTGCGTTCTTTCAAGGTTATTACTTTTGTTGACCATTTAGCCAATAATGTGTTCATGGTAGATACTATTGGACAAGTAGTTATTCAGAGGCTTTGTTTCAGTGGTGTGGTAATCCAATCTGTGATTTTTCCTGTGCGGTTTGCAGCTACTGAGGTTGTCGGAGCCAACTTGGCGGACTGAGCAGGCACGTTTTTTTATGGGGATTAAATGAAGGGTACCAGATGAAAGAGGTGACAGACAGGATAGAGCTAGACTAAAAATTTGGGGATTATGTTATGTGTGTGTGTGTTGCCAGACTGTAATACACCATATGCTTAACACTGTCATGTCATTGCCCTCGTGATTTACGCCAGATCCTCCACTGTCACAATGTTGATTACACTCCATTAGATGGCATTCACTGGCTGTTTCTGTAAATCTCGTTTATCATGTTCATGTTGAGGTGGCATTTTGTACCAGTCACTTTGTATGTTCTTTATTTCTTGTGTATTATCATTATTGCATACTTTTATTATTACTGCTTGATTCTGGAAGCATTGTTATGATGTATGTACTCAGTCATGTGAAACTCCTTATGATGAATAAATTTGCATATATTTTTAAGATTCAAGATTCTTTCTCAGCACATTTGTACAAATTGATCATTGTAAGAAATACAGTTCAATAATTTTAAATACAGGTAATATATATATATATATATATATATATATATATATATATATATATATATATATATATATATATATATATATATATATATATATATATATATATATATATATATATATATAAACCCACACTCGCTTTAATATTATATTTAATAGAATTTAAATTGAAACATTAGTCTCTCGATGAAAAGATTTTATTTGTGTTATTATGGAATGTTGGGAATTCTAATGGTAAAATTTTAAATGTAACAGGACAAAAAGTTGGAGCCACTTGGCTGAAAAGATGTCGTCTCAACTGGGAAGCAGATTATCACTGTTTATATCATAAAAAATAAAGTCCTGTCTTCCTCCACTTCAACAGTGTTTTTAAATGATTTTGAATTGTGTATGTTTAATTCATGTATTGCATAGTTAAAAAGGTAACTCCTTAAAAGTTTTAAGTCATTGTAATGGGGTAATTTTATATACAACACTACACTGCATATTCGTGCTCTTTAGGAGTATTAACCTGATTAACATTAAAAACACAAGTGTCTTTTTTTTTAAATAGGAATAGGTTATTAATTTTATTCCTATACCATAATGCAAATTAGTTCATATATGGTAAAATATGGTTTGATTCATTTAAGACATCATTGGGTATCAATACATTACCAAACTAGTATGCATAAATTAGATTAGGCTAGTTGAATAATGATACTATTCTTTTTTATCCTCTACGGTGGTTTCTACAGAACATGATCATGCCTACAGTATATAAAGATCAGAATTAAAGATATAAAAGTTTTTCATACATCACTATTTTGCAAGTACAGTACAGGTATTCATATACAGTGGTCCCTCGATTAACGAACGGTTCAATTAACGAAATATTGGTTAGCGAATTAGCTCCCAAAAGGATTTTCAGATCCATTAACGAACAAAACTTTGATTAACTACAGCCTTACTAGAAAGAAGCCTTGGTGTGCGCATCAGCTGATCGGCCAGTCCGCCAATACAGTAATTAGTTCTATGTTTACATTCGTTTCCAGTGGAGTAAATATCAAGAAAGTTGGTCTCTTGAATATTTTTGCATTTTTTATATTAAAATTATTGGGCATTCTCAAATTTAGTTAACAAATTGATAATATAGACAGTACAGGGAACAGTTTTTGTGCGCCCATCAGCTGATTGAATTACCACCAACGCTTCTCAGTTTCACTTTGTTTACAGTGGAGTGAACATCGAGTTTGTTGGTCTCTTGAATATTTTTTTGCATTTTTACATTAAAATTATTGGTCATTCTGCAGTTTAGTTAACATTTTGATAATATACAGTGCAGAAATTATTATGAAACACGAAGAAGGCGTTAGAACCAATGCACTCTGTAAGTTGTATGGCATGTCATCATCGACTGCCTCTGCAATCGGCTGTTTGATATTTAAGCAAAGCTGCCGGGAATACGACATACACACCTCAAAGTAAGTTAAAATACAGTACCTGTATTCTATTGTTTTTTATTTATTATTGTACAGTATACTGTACAGTACAGTACTGTATTTAGTTTATATTTAATGTTTTGTTAGTATGATCTTGTATTTCGCAGGTATTATAAACTGGAAAAATTGTGCCAAATTCAAAGTCGCCAAATGCAAATACATTAACTAATGGGAAAAACAACACTATAGACTGACCACTCTACATCAACCTTTGATTTTCCCATTTATAACCTCCAAATGATGCAAATTCTGCCTTTACTGACCTGATTGTGCTTTCCGGAAACTAGTTTTTAGGCCTTCCTCAAGTGACTTAATCACACGCTGCTTATCCTGCATCGAGTACTTGGCAAACTTAACTCCCTTATGATAGTCCCGCTTCTCCTTTTCCTTATTTGGCCGCTTAGGTGGGTCTGTCCCACCCCCACCAGCACCAGTAGAGGTAGAGGCCATTATCTTGACTCGACAGGTGGTAGCACCACCCAAAAAAGCACACAATAACAGCCCGGGCGGTCGCTAGGATGGCATGGGCTACAACGTGATAGTTGAGTTCTTGTAAACCTTTTTATGTTCACCACCGGCAGTTTGATCACCAGAACGCTTCTTGGAACATTCTTCTTACCTTGTCTTTCCATATTCATCACTAACACAACAAAATTGGAGAAAACAGCAAAAATTACGGAGCACTCGACAGATATCGTGTGATTCAACTGATCACGCAATGTAAACAGAGAGCGCTGGTGTAAACCATTATTATCCCTCACTGCAAAACATTCTTTTTACTTACTCTTTTCATACAGTATTTATGGGTAAAAGCTAAATTTGCAAAAAAATAACGAAATTTACAGAGTACCTCTCAAAAAACACTTCACAAACAAAAGACACGAATCATTTGAACATGTGATTTCGAACGTGAACTGTAAACATTGCATAACCCCGTGCCACGATTAAAACGTTGAGGATGGAATCGGGCGATAGCCAACATTCATCTGCAAAATTTTGAGTTCTACAAACAGCGTTCCCCTATTCATCAATCGCATTGCCAGTGACAAGGACCACCGCGGTGTTTACATATATCGTGAATACTGTGTCGGCGACCCTAAGTGTCAGAGACAAGGACTCACAGTGTTTACACCTGACAAATATTAGCAGATGTCTACCAGTGTCAGTGGCCCTCAAAGTGCCGCCAGCGAGTTTATGTCCACCGGGGACAAACACTTCCGTCCATCCACAACAACAGATATCAACAGATGGCCACCAATTACTTACTCCCGATGCTCTCTGTACCTTCTAAAGCGTGGGAACGGTTATCCTGATGGCAGTGTTATCGCTTGACTCGAGTCACTGAACATATTCCATGTGCGCAGCCGTAGACAGGGGTGTCATAAACATAAGCCCATTAGGAGCGTAACCCCCACAAACCCACCCCTGACAGACCGTACCATTACACTGAAGTTCCACGGATATGGTATGATCTCCCGTCTCTACTGCTATCCAACGTCACTTCCCTAGCTAACAAGTTTGATGAGCTGGCAACCACAGTCAGGTCAGCCGCTGCTAGCGTCATTGCCATATGTGAGGCTTGGCAAATTGTGCCTGAAACGTGTCATATTGAGGGATATCAACTCTTTCATCACCTTCGTTCATTTATGTTACTTGTATATTATTTGTCAATCAAGTGACCCATTCCCCAATTATGTTACTGTATATTTTCAGCCTTCCGGCTGCCATACTCTTTCAATAAACCGTTAATTATTATTATTATTATTATTTAAATGACTGTAACTGGTATGAGGGCCGTGACGTAATTCAAGATGGTGGCCAGCATTCAGCTTGCTGGATCTCGCGAAATTCACGATATTTTATGCCAAATATAAGACTTGGTTACATTAGGTAGTGGTCGCGAAATTCAAAAAAGCGAAATATGAGATCTTTCTGTGCAGTGCTTTGTATATATACCTTTTCTGAGAGTTGGAACCAATTACCCATTACCCGATTGAAATAATAGATTCAGTTAACGAAATTTTGGCTATCATCCAACTCTGTGGAACCAATTGTGTTCGTTAATCGAGGGACCACTGTGTATATATATATATATATATATATATATATATATATATATGTATATATAGATATATATGCAAGTAAATCACTGTAGGTGCGCGTGATCTAGGTATATGCTGATAACCACCAGGAAAGAAGAAAACATATATATATACAGTATATATATATATATATATATATATATATATATATATATATATATATATATATATATATTTATATATATATATTAGGCTCTCGCCAATAACGTTTAATAGGTGCCTGAAAAACGCCGTTATTAGCGAAAACGTTATTTGTGTGACATTAAAATACATGTAAAGAGGGTTTATTGGTGCTTCCGCCCTAAGAATTTCACCCATTTTTTCCCCTTAGAAGCCCTTCTAACACTTTTGTTCGCTGAAATAAAAAGAATTGTTATTCAATCATCCAAATAAAGAGTTTGAGTATTATAACACTTAGCTTGGGGGAGTTTTTGAGGTGCTTGGTGTGATGATTGTTCCGTATCTGATGGCCGCTAACACTTGCACTGTCTTTCATTCTACAAGCTAACCATTTCACAAGAAAATGCTCTTGTTATCACTATCAACCTGTTTCTATCACTTTTATCATTCATAGCTCGCCTCGCATTTCCATCACTACCGAAATATATCTTAGCCAGCGCAAGACTCTTCTTGGTCTCCTCTAAGTTCCTCTTAATATTTTGCACTGTAGACTCAGGACAGTTCAGTTTCCTCACAATATCAATGTTCTGTGCACCACTTTCAGTGAGCTCAACAATCTGTTCTTTATCCTTTGACCGAGTAGGCACGCTTCTTGTGGCTTTGTCTCTTAGCCTTGGGGTCTTTTCTCATTCACTTTAAAAGTTCCCGGGCATTCAGGCGGCAAATCACTCCCTCCACCACCTCCCCTCCCTCCCCACAGGCAAAAATGCGGAAGCCATTATTGATCACCGACCCTCGCAACCACTGGTTATAGAGGCGAAAATCTCACACATGGGCGCAGCTCTGTATTCCACGGAGCGCGTGTGAGAGTGAGGCGGAGCGGACAACTACGTCATCAACATGGCGGCAAACAAGCGCTATCATTGATGCGCACGGACGCTTCCCTCAAAATCTCTGTTATTCAAGAGAATCCAGACGTTATTATCGAAAATGGGTATCTGTTGTAACTTACCGTTATTGTCGGAAACGTTATTGTGGAAGTTGTTATTGGGGAGAGCCTAATATATATATATATACATACAGTTGGTCCTCATATTACGCGGTTAATGTAACCCGGAGGGTACCGCGGAAAGTGAGAAACGCGTAAAGTGAATAACATAACATATGGGATTAATTGAAATGGACTGCGGGCCGATCCCCAAACTCCACTTTTTGACGACACACAACTATGTTGTAGTAAAAATATTATCTTAACTTTATGATGGCATGCACACACAATTAATAATTAAGAGAAATATCAATAATATTAGGTTTTTTTAACACTTACATTAGTAGAAAGGATGGCTGGGCACACGGGGATGGGCGGTTGGTTCCGAGGCAGAGGGCAGATTATTGGCCCTCACCTGTATCACTTGTATCAATTGTATCACTATCCACCACAGAGGCTTGCAGGGCCTCTTTGTCAAACCCCCCAAAGTTCATACAAGTCCATATCCTCACTATAATTATCACTATCACTGACTTGGGCCGGCTGTAGTGGGTGGCGGGTGAAGAACTCGGTAATGTTTTGATGACTGGGCGACCTTGTGCGCACCATTTACGCGCCTCTTACACAACATGGCGGATGGCGGGAGGTTTGGATCCAAAAATGGCGCAGCTTTCCAGCCGCTCTCCGCGTAATGGGGTTCACGACCGCGGAATGTGAAAATGTTAGGTTCTGGCAAGGCACCGCGTTAACGGTGAAACGCGGATTGTGGGACCGCGTAATAGGAGGACCAACTGTGTATATATATATATATATATATATATATATATATATATATATATATATATATATATATATATATATATATATTAAATCCCGTTAAGGCGAATATTGCTTAAGCCAGACAATTATTTGCCCAAAAATAAAAAAAAAAATACAAAAAGTAGGACAAAATTTGTCCACAGATGACATGTCTGCCTTGAGCCAAAATTACTAGAGACCAACGCATCAGCAGGCAGGACACATGTGCCGGAGAGTTATCAATTGTTGTTTTGGGGGAATATTATTTCGGTCACTCTAGTAATGATACATGTTTCTTATTATGTTATAGTAGGTAAGTGCATGGTTTATATAATTTGCTTATCACTGTTTGCTAATTAGACTACTACTATATAAGATATGTATTTCTCCCATACGTATTTTGATCGTACGGCTGGTAATGGGAGCGTGTGAGTAACCTCTAGTTAGAACGTCGGCTGCAGTTGTAACACTCTTCCCTCTCTACCATATTTCACTGGATTAACTATTATTATTAGTGTTTAGTTATATAATAGTGATTAATCATGGCATTGTAGTGAGGTTAGACTTGTCACTGTAACCACCAGGCTACTGGGCCAAACTGTGAGGGGTTATCGTTGTTTTCCAACTCATATTTTTGCATTAGATATACATAACTTTCTTCATTTATTTTTCCCAGTTACATGCACACACCATCCTACATACATATTGTGAAAAAAAAGGGGAAGAAATAATTGTCCGAAGGTCAAACACGTAAAGGGAATATACATTTCTTTGCACACTAGTTAGCTGGCTTTGTGAGGGAGGGGAGGACGGTTGCAGAGTGTAGGGGGCGGGTTCGGTGCTAGGGAATCAGCGTCCCAGCTGGTCTTCATTACTATGATCAAACAGAGAGTTTGCAAATGGCAACTTTGTTAAACTTTCATTTGGCATTTATTACTGATTTGGCAATACAGTAAATTTTTTTAACTTATTTATTGCTATTATTTTCTTTATTCCTCACATTTCCTGGTACTGTATATATTATTTTAAGAAAACTATGGCTATAGGCGGAAAATACACACTCGTATTTTCTCAAATACTCCCTGCTGTACAATACGGTACTGTGTTTTTTACATCATTATTTATCGCTTTTATACATTTAGTACATTGCCGTAGGCTGAAGTACCATTCTTATTTTTTGCAATAGTATTGAAAAATTTAGCATTAACCATGGCCCTCAAGAAAGTGTTTGGTGTCTGTAAGAGTGATAAGAAGGTCAAGTCTTATTGGTGAACTAAAAGTAAGTGTACAATAGTTTTAGTACATTACATTTTTTTTTAATTTCAATTGAAAAAACATGTATTTATTTCATAAAAAATGGGTACATAAGTGTTGTACTCGTTTTTTTTTTTTTTTAGTGCTGGGTTTTTTGGAGAAATTTGCTCTTAAGATGGACAACCTCTTATCTCGGACACCCTCCCCCCCCCCCAATTAGTCTGCCTTAGCGAGGTGGTTATCAGCATATACCTAGATCACGCGCACCTACAGTGATTTACTTGCATATATATATATATATATATATATATATATATATATATATATATATATATATATATATATATATATATATATATATATTGTATCTTGAACATTTTAGATTTTATTGAACAGTGAACTGTGCAGCAAAAATTAAGTAAAGTTTAAATGTTGTATAGTGGTGCCAGATGTTTTGACTGTATGCTTCTTTTCAGTGTAGGACTTTAAGGGGAGCGTCCGGCTGAAGAACGAAATTCATTAATAATTGATCTATCCATATCAATTTCCTGTCAGCAATTAAGAACACCAGATACATTGTTACTATACCCCTTAATTGATTCTGCTTAATCCCTAATCTGTGATTCCTGAACTTTCCCCTATACAGTATTCTTATCGATTTTCACAATTCTACTTCTCCATAATTTCTTGCTAGATTATGTTGAAATTCATGTGGACTATAGGCAATTTACTCCTTTTGAACGTAACATATAGATATTTCTGAATATCACTTTTTTTGGATGCATGATTTTTTTTCTTAAATTACCGTTTTTTCCAACCAAATATTTTAAGAATAAATCAATAAATGTTAAACAAAACCAAATTTTAAGAAAATCTATATGTTCAGCTATTCACATTGTTATTCTACTACTTAGTTTTTGTTTTATTAGAATTGGCCCATAAAGGGCCAAGCCTTAGGGATTTGAAGGTTAGAAAAACTCATTATGACAGGCGGGCCGAAAGGGTGGCGGCTAGCTAGTTGAGAAAGGTGCCAGATACTTATTTTTACAAAGTCATTGGTTTTATTTTACACCAAAATACTTTTCTACAGGTTTTGCTATGCAAACAGAAGGGCCCTCAAAATGAAAGGGGCGGTAGAACAATCATGCATTGCTACATAAATATTACGAATTATGCTCTCAAAATACGTCAGCAGATAGCCGTAGGCAACAGGTTTCCTCAGGAAATGTTATGAATATTTTCGTAATTTTCCCATTTTCATCGTATTTTCAGTCGGACACTTCCCTCAAATACAGTAATTAGTTTGCAGACACTTTGTTCCATCAATTTAAATGTCCAGAAGTGAGAATCTGAATTCCAGTTTTTTAAGTGTTTAAATTTTTTGAAAGCCACATGAGTACATTGAAAATATTGGATAAAGTGTTCATGGGTACAGTACTTACAATTTGACCACTCATTATAAGCACAAAGTTTACTAATCTTGCCGTAATGTGTCCCGGTGTGGTGGTTTTAGTTCATCTCAGGTAGTATAGTAATCATAAAGAGTTTATTTATTGATGTAAAATGCAATGTATAGAGCCGTGCCAAACTGTTATGACGAAGATTGTAGAGTTTATTATAACTTGAGAACTGTTGCTTTGTAAGCCCCTGAATATGGAAGTTTACCTTCTCCATCCCAGTACAGTACTTTAGTCAAGGACTAAGTTTAACTTCCATATGAAGGCATATCTTTTGGGCTGTAAATTGAAGGTTGAGTAGATAGGCTCTGCATTTTACTTGTAATATGCTGTTGCTCAGTAGCCAGAGCTACATTTCACAAAGGCTTGAAAGAGCAGAAGATTTTCATTTAAAGTTGTTTTGCTATTGGTGACTGACTTTTTTTTGCTCATCTGGAAACAGAGTCTGGACACCTACCTTCAATTTTCTTAAAAGAGAGAATCTCCCACAATTATATGGTATTTTCAGGTAGAGTGGGAGAATACAGTAACTGCAATTTCCAGTACTTGAGATAAGCTTAATGGATTTCTCTCTATGATTTGTCTTTATATATAAATTACTGTGGATGAAAATGGGAGGGGAATGATTAGTTATAAGTATCAATATATCCTTTTAACTTTTTCAATTACAATTTTGGAATTGTTGCAGTTAAAGTGTTTCTTCACTCAGTGATGCAGATGTAGTTCAGAACAAGGAACACCTCTATAACATTATTTTAGTTGTTGAAACATTATTATATATATATATATATATATATTATATATATATATATATATATTATATATATATATATATATATATATATATATTATATATATATATATATATACTGTATATATTATGGGTTAACTCTCTAATAAATCAGCTCAATAGAGAAGTACTATAATAACTGTAGTATATGAACCAATGAAATATGTATTTAGATTTCACAGCACTTTAGATTAATGTTACTGACTGATCTTAAAGCTCATAGTGAATAATTCAGAAGTCTATTTGTATCAAGTCTACTCATTATTTTCACTGCTTAATCTCGGTCATGAGTGGTGCCCTTCAGTTTCTGGTACATATGGAATATCTTGCTATAGATGTGTACTAAGGAAATAATAAGGACTCTTTTGTCCAGAATTTTAATTTTGGAATTTGTGATGCTTGCAGGGTTTTGAAGTCCCCAAAAATTTAAGATAAATGTTCTTTAATAATGACCTGAAATATTAGGCCACGTAAATATTTTCATTATTTTACACTAACCTTTTGTGGGTAAATACTTGTGGGCAATAGTAAATGCTTTCTTGTCATTTACAGAGAATAATTAGCTAAGAATAGTACAGTAATTCTGCAGATCCTCTGTAGAATATCCCTTAAAGAATGTACTTAATGCTGTACAGTACTTAATAGATATCAAAATAAAAATCAAATTGTTGTTATCCAAGTTTTGGTATTAAAAGTTTTTTGGGTGTTTTCTTAAAAAAATAAGTATTTTCTTAATCATTTGGTATATTTTTATTGGTTACAGATATATCGTAGCAATTAAGTACAATACACTCTGTAGGAGTTTGAGTACATGATAATGCTTGTTACAAAATTTGGTACTGTGCTGTAATTTCGTCGTAACAATTTGAATACTATTGTTCCAACAAGATTGAGTGTTAAATTATACATACAATATTTAGTTCCTATACAAGAATTACAATAGGTAAAATTTATAAATAATACCACAACCAATTTGTTTTGACTTTGTTCTAAATAATATTTTAATGTGTTACATAGTCTGTTTTAACGTTCAGGGAACATATTGTAATTGTTTTTATAAGTTATCTGATACATGTATAATTTGTAATTGGTCTTGCAAAACTCTGAGGTTGTTTAATGATACACCTTGAATAAATGGTGTGCTTATATATATGATAAGGATGATGACTCATTAATACATAGATTGTACTTGCAATTTTATTTTAATTTGTGTTAAAAGCATATTGTAAATTTTTGTGAATTTGTGTTAAAAGCATGTTGTAAATTTTTGTGAATTTGTGTTAAATTACATATTAAATAATTTGAATCGACAGGCCTGCAAACGTTTGATTGCAAAGATTCAAATTTTATATATTGCTAGAAAATTTTTCAATTAATCGGGAGTTATATTTTTGCAGTACCAAGATTATTTGAGGTTTATGTACTGTATTTGCTTTTTATTTAATAAAATAATTTCACCTATTATAAACCAAGACAATGTGAGCCTGCTAGGGACAGTGCGAGTCTGGCGTGATAATGTAAATGCCCTTCAGGTCCCCTAAAAGGCGTGACCTTGGCTGAGCTGAGCAAAATAAACCAGTGTAGCAGTCAGCAGTTTGTATTATTATCTTTCTTGGAAACATACTACAGTATTACCCCGCTTTAGACGGTTTCACTTTCCGCAATTTCTCATTTACGCGGTACCTTGCCAGAACCGGACTTTAACTTTCCGCGGTGCATCTACTCATATAAGCTGTGAAGTATATTTTTTTTTTTTTTCGCTCATAAAATTCATGCAAATTACCCGGCCAGAATATAATTTACTTGCTGGAATTCTTATAATATGATAATCATTTTGAATATAAACATCATGGATTTTGCATTAGACATACAAATTTTAGATCTAATGTAATAATATGGTTTACACAAAGCAAATATTTTATCGTTTGTGCAAAATATATGAAGTTTACATTCAAAATATTCCCTGACCTGCAAGAAATCCAGAAATGTCAATTATATTATCCTAACTTTAGTCTGAGTTATTATTTAATACTAAAAATGTAAATATACTATTTTCGCCCAAACGTTTCTCTGGTAGAGAGGGAGGAACTGACCCAGCTAGGGCGAAGGTGGGGTATTTTGATTGACAGATTGTGTTCTTGAAGAATATTTCTTTGTTTATTTACTGAAGATATTTGTTTTAGCTCATAAAATTCATACAAATTACCCGGCCAGAATATAATTTACATTGCTGGAATTCTTACAATATGATGATCATTTTGAATATAAACATCATGGATTTTGCATTAGACATACAAATTTTAGATTTAATGTAATAATTTGGTTTACACAAAGCAAATATTTTATCTTTTGTGCGAAATATATGAAAATTACATTCAAAATATTCCCTGACCTGCAAGGAATCCAGATATGTCAATTATATTTTCCTAACTGTAGTCTGAGGTATTATTTATTACTAAAAGTTAAAATCTAGTGTTTTCACCCAAACATTTCTCTGGTAGGGAGGGAAGGTTGGAAATGGGGGGGAGGGTTGGGACCGACCGACCCATCTGGCGCGGTTGGAAGAGGGGGGGAGGCAAGGTGGGGTACTTTGATTGACAGATAGTGTCGTGAAGACTTTTTTTTTTTTTTATTAACTGAAGATATTTGTTTTAGCTCATAAAATTCATACAAATTGCTCGGCCAGAATATAATTTACATTGCTGGAATTCTTACAATATGTTGATCATTTTGAATACCGGTATAAACATCATGGATTTTGCATTAGACATACAAATTTTAGATTTAATGTAATAATTTGGTTTACACAAAGCAAATATTTTATCTTTTGTACAAAATATATGAAGTTTACATTCAAAATATTCCCTGACCTGCAAGGAATCCAGAAATGTCAATTATATTATCCTAACTATAGTTTGAGGTATTATTTATTACTAAACGTTAAAATCTAGTGTTTTCACCCAAACATTTCTCAGAGGTAGGAGCTAGTGAGCTGGGAAGAGGGGGGGGGGGGGGATTTAAGTCCATTATTTGAATGGACATTGACCTGGCGACTGTATTTCTCTTAAATATTAATTGTGTGTGCATACCATCATAAAATTAGATGTTATTTTTACTACAACATAGGTATTGTGTCTGAAAAAGTGGAGTTTGGGGGTTGGGCCAGTCTCTATTGGAATTAATCCCATATGTTCTGTTGTTCACTTTACGCGGTTTTCACTTTCCGCGGTACCCTGTGGGTTTGTAGCGTACTGAATTGTGGCCACTAGTCAATTCTCTTTAGATGTCTATTTTCTCTTTGTATGGCCACACAACGTATGTACATGTAGATATCTCACACTCAGGAATGAGGTTGAATAGAAACTTACGATGCGTTTTCTGTATATATATTGTTGTACAGAGCAGTGCTAAGGAGTTACTAGGTGAGGATTAGCTTGCTCAGAGTTCCTGTAGGGCGAGGAGCTCTCTGAGGAAGCTGGGTGGTGAGGTGCTGGAGAGAGATCTTGCTGGTCCTGTAGGTCAGAGTAGAATGGTCTCCCTGGCCAGCCATGGCCGTATTTATACAATTTACGAGGATCAGGATTTGGGGTGAGCGTAGCGAGGGAGCCAATCACAGCGGCTTAAGCGTAAGGTGTGAAACGCTCTGATCCTGAGCTGGAGGTTGAAGATTGAGACTAGGTCGGCGATCGTACCCCTACGTCCACTGCATAGACCTAGTCTCTCGGCGTAGCTGGCTGTACGCTGATTGGCTGGTAGGCGCGCGGCCGGAGCTCAGTTGGGAGTTGTAGGGGAGAGGATCCACTACAATAACTCCCTCCTTCCCTCCAGGCGGTGTAGGAGACTTGTTGTCTGCAGGGTTGCATGGCACATGTGAGGCAGAATGGGCGGTGCATGCTACATGTGAGCCATAACAGCGAGGGCGTGGATGAGCCGGCCGCTAGAGGAGACAACTGTCTAGATACACAATACAGTAAGTCCCCAAGTTACGTACATAATGGGGACCAAAAGGTTGTACTTAACTCGAAATGTACTTAACTCGAAAATCCCCCAACCCTATAATGTTATCTGGAAAATCCTGTGCTGTTTTCCAATCAGCACTCGCCGCCTCACCAGTCACTCGAACATTATGCAGCTTATTTCGCACCTTGAATCGGTTAAACCACCCATTGCTAGCATTGAATGTCACAGTATCATCAGGGTGATCTTTCTTTAGGTCGTTGAAAAGACTTAGGGCTTTCTCCTGAATCATACTGAGACACCAACAGGGGTCAAAACCTTACCAGGTACCGGCGCGCCACAGGACGGTCTGCACTCACACCTCACTCGACGTGAGTTCCGACCGGCAAAAGTCGCCGATGCGTTAATTTCATGTTTATGCATTTCTGTAGAGATGTTGTATTAAACATACTACAAATTGTACTATTGACTCAAACTTTTAATATCCTTGTGTTTTAACTGAATGTTTTCTCGAAGTCTACTTTTAAATTTACTCCATGGATAAAACGAAAAGATGAACCAAATAACCATCGCTGTGCGCGAGACCTGGAGTAAACAAACGTCCTGTACAGCGCCGTCCTCTCTGGGACCGGCGCACAGATTTCACATGTTCCTTGATCTTTTCTTTGCCCTTATCAATTGTATTAACAGTTGACCGACTCAGGTTAAATTTGCGGGCAACATTGGTCAACTTTTCACCACTTTCAAGCAGTTTTATTATGTCCATTTTTACCTCTAGTGAGATTGCTTGACGTTTCGTAGCACTCCCACTGGCTTCACCACTCTTACGCTTTACACCAGTCATTGCACACAGAGTAAAGTGTACAAAATAGGGCAGAAATTCACAGGAGAAGTACTGTATGCACAATGACCACACTTGTTGTTTTGGTGCGTCTAGCGTGTCGTCTGCATGGTTAGTGATAGTGGCGGCGCGGTGCGGCTGTCTCGCCCGCCAAATTTAAAAATTGCTCGCCCTTTTAAGACAATATTTTTGCAATTAAAGACTTCAGAAACGATGTACGTATCGGCCGTTTGTACGTAATTCGGATGTACGTAATTCGGGGACGAACTGTATCTGTGGGAGTAGAGAGGGAGAAAAAAGGGTGTGTGGAGGCGATGAATGTTGTGCTTCCCTCAAGGCAGGTACAGAGTCGTCAGATGCGCCTGCTGGGGTGTGTGGGCCTGGGTCAGGAGCAGGGGCTACGTCAGCAAAAGCGGATGAGGGCTCGTGACAGCAGCTGGGTCCACGACAGCAGCAGGATGCAGGACAGCAGCAGGGAGTACCTGAGGGAGAAAAGAGGGCTGTGTGGGTCCGCACTCAGGCGCATGGGCCGCTTCGGGAGCAGGGGCTGCATCAGGAGGAGCGGCAGGGGGTACTGCTGGGCTGGGGACGGCGTCTGAGGCAGGACGGGTGTGCTGGGGTCGGTAGGACGTGGTGCTTGGGGCAGGAAGATTAGCGGTTGTCTGCTTAGAGTAGCAGAGCTGCTCTAGGGTGTCTAACCTGCGGTGTAGAGACAGTAGCTGTAGAGCCGATGAGAGCTGCCTCTGCGTGGATAAGCCAGTCTTCCATGTTGCTTGAAGACTGGGAGAGTGATAGGTTTCTCTTCCATCCTGTGTTAGTGCGAATATCCGGGGGTCACCATTTGTAGCATATATATTGTGTTTGTGTTCACACTCAGGATGGGATGGAGGGAGGAAACTAACGATGCGTTTTCTGTATACAGTGAGTTCTGCTATAACGTGTGTTTTGATAACGCAAATTTGCTCTAATGTGATTTATGAATTAGGAACGATATTTGTATAACGCGAACGCTTGTTTGCTATAACGCGATTTTTGCTTACTATTTCTCCAACTTTGTGGTACAGTGGGGTATGCTATAACGAATCTAATTGGTTCTAGAACCTTGTTCGTTATAGCATTCGTTCGTTATAGGATTAATCCGTTCCAGGCCCCCAAATACAACCACTTAACACTGAAAAATATAATATAAAATTGTAAAATTTGTAAAAAAGTGCATAAATATGCATCTAAACCCCTGAAATAAAGAATATCATTAATATTTGTAATAAAAGAACAATAAATTAAAAAAAAAAAAAAAAAATTAAATAATGTTCGTTGTAGCATTCTCAATTTTATAGGTAAAACCGTTCGTTATAGGAATATTCGTAGTAGGATCCGTTCGTTATAGCATACCCCCACTGTATTAACTGTGAATATAGTAAAGAAGAATATCAACAAGAAGCGTTCTGGTGATAGAATTCCTGGTGATGATCGTAAAAGAAAGGATATAACACTTGAAGAGAAGCTCGATTTTATCAACCTCAAAATCACCCTTCTCCCCCATCAAGTAAAGTGTTACATTTACTGTATGATTTCATTATTAAATATGAATGTAACATTTATTTAGACTGTGCTATCCTTTGTGTTAGGCTAACTACTAAATTTTTTCGATTCCGAGTAATCCTCACTTAACCCTATTTTCTCCATAAGCCCTGTTATTTCTATTACGCGATTTTCTATAACACGATATTTTACAAGAACACAATTATCGCGTTATAGCAGAACTACCTGTATATATTGTTGTACAGAGCAGTGCTAAGGAGTTACTTGGTGAGGAGTAGCTTGCTCAGAGTTCCTGTAGGGCGAGGAGCTCTCTGAGGAAGCTGGGTGGTGAGGTGCTGGAGAGAGATCTTGCTGGTCCTGTAGATCAGAGTAGAATGGTCTCCCTGGCCAGCCATGGCCGTATTTATACAATTTACAAGGATCAGGATTTGGGGTGAGCGTAGCGAGAGGACCAATCACAGCGGCTTAAGTGTTAGGTGTGAAACGCTCTGATCCTGAGCTGGAGGTTGAAGATTGAGACTAGGTCGGCGATCGTACCCCTAAGTCCACTGCATAGACCTAGTCTCTCGGCGTAGGTGGCTGTACGCTGATTGGCTGGTAGGCGCGCAGCCGAAGCTCAGTTGGGAGTTGTAGGGGAGAGGATCCACTACAGGTTCAATTGACCGCGTAAATCGGGGTATTACTGTACTATACCTCCTAAGACCCTTTAAAGTACATATTTACATGGTAATTGGAAAAAAATAGGTTTTACTAATTGCAAAATTTTATACAATGCTCTTATCAAATATTAAAAATAATTTAATTTCAGTATTGTCGCTACCAAATCTGATAGTAGCACGCTCCTGGTGTTGGTACAGGGTACCAGAGTATTTAAGTACAAAGATAATCACATTGTAGAAAGGTATTGTATCCTTGCCTTTACAATAATATCTCCGTTAGCCGGAATCCCTCAAACCCGGAAATTTCCGATGGCTGGAATTGAAATTTGCTCAAAATCATTCCCATAGCCGGAATTTTAAAAAAATTCTGGCCTTGAGAACAAATTTTCCGAGGTTGAAAATTGAGAGAATTTTCTGGAAATGTCTTGAATAAAGATGAAACTTAAAGTATTTTTTGGGGGGACCTGACCTCACCTGACTCAATGTCAGGTGGAGGTAGGTTGAGGGATTAGTGATCTCATATTTTCGTACTGACCTTCTGATGGAATGTCAGGTCACCTTTCTTGACTGAAGGGTTAGTGGGTCTCATGACCTGAATATGTCTTGAATAAACACGGAAGCTAAAGAATATTTTAGGGAGATTGCGATAAGTATAAGTATAAATGACAAAGTTGTTTCCCTTCAACATTACATTACATAACATTTTAAAATATGGAGTGAGAAAGGTGTGGGTGATTGGAGAGATGGAGTAGAAAGGAGTGGTAACATGCACCAGTGTGCCAAGTGATAAGCTCCTCATCAGCTGATCTTTTTATTCATCTCCATGCAGTCATATAACAAGACCCTCACTGGATGCTTGTTGTCTTAATTCCCATGTGTTTGTGTGGTTGTGTCTGTGTTTGGTTGAGTCTGCATGTGTGTGTGTGTGTCTGTGGTTGTGTGTGATTTTGTGTGGTTGTGTGTGTGCCTGTACTCAAATGTACTAAGTTAATTACTAAAATTATGTCTGGTGCAAAATAAGAGGTGTTTATACTAAAATTAATTGCTATCTTACGAGAATTTCAGCAATGCAAGTTATATTTTCTTAAAGTCAAAGCAGTGACATTTTATAAGGGAAAACTAAACTCCTTCATTTATAATCCTTGAGCAAACGTTAATGTCACCTCCTGGGAGAAGGGTCCAGTGGGGGGGAGGGGGGGGGGGATAAAAGTGACTGCAACATCCCCCCCCCCCCCACAAAGGGGTTCCTCACTGTATCTATTGTTTATTTGTTTTTCATTAATTAGTGCAGATAATCTGTGCTTGTTAATACCTTTACCATCTGTATACTGTGGGGTACGAGATGTTTGGTTCACACTCGTGATGGGATGGAGAAAGGAAACTCACAATGTGCTCTCTGTACACATATTGTATTGGATGTACAATGCAGCTTGTTGCTGGGAAGGCAGCATGGTTACAAGCGTTGAGTAGAGAGAGCTGGTTGGTGAGGGTGCTCAGAGGAGGACAAGCTTGTGGGTCGCCATGGTCGCTGGCGGGAGCGAGGGCCGCCAGGCAGGAGGTGTTGCTTGCTGGTTGGTGTAGGTAGAAAGAGAGAGGCAGGTCACCACGAGGTCAGGTCTTATATAGCGGAGGTAGGCGTGGCTTAATAGTTGACCTCCGTCATGTAAGGTGGCGCTGGTTGACCTAGACCACGAGGCATACACTGGGGAATTCGCAGGGTAGGCTACTCAGCGACAAGCGTTTGTAGGGGAGGAATCCACTAAAATACAATACAATACTGTACTATGTATATACCTCAGGTAAAAAATGTCATTCAAGACATTTTCAGGTCATTAGACCCACTAATTCCCGTGTGTGTGTGTATAAACTCAAATGTACTAAGTTGATTTCTAAATTTTTTAATCTTATTGAAAATGTTCAGTAGAGAATTTATTAAGGATTGTAACAAAGGTTATATGTGCCTATATTGAATGTAACGTTTATGTACCAACTTATTCTTTTATTGTCTTTTTAATTCTTTATATTTTTTTACTTATTTATTTATATACTTATTCTTCTTTCTCTTTATACTCTTGAGAGGTGGAGAGGGTGAGGGAGGTAATTGTTTATGTTTGGGGAGAGGGTGTGAGGGGAGGGGGAGTAGAGGACTAATGGTTAGTGGTTAGGCAGGAAAGGCCTACACCAAGGGGAGACTCAGGGAAGCTGGTTAGGGGGACTTAAGGAC
This sequence comes from Homarus gammarus, assembly GCA_958450375.1. Taxonomy (NCBI): domain Eukaryota; kingdom Metazoa; phylum Arthropoda; class Malacostraca; order Decapoda; family Nephropidae; genus Homarus; species Homarus gammarus. The sequence goes on from CAUDMG010003769.1 coordinate 241,923, forward strand.
CCGTCCACACGATCGAGCAGTGCCTGGCGGGCACGCGCTAAATGCCCGTTATCAGGCAAAATTGGCGGGCAAACCAGCGGAGTGCCCGTGCCCGTCGTCGAGCGAAATCATGGTCCGCCTGCCTGGTGGTTTGCTGCCGGATATGGAGCGACGACTTTAAGTACTGCAAATGTGATATGTATATGTTACCCGCTCGGTCCTGATGTCCAGTATATAACCAAATAAGCTTATGCAATGTACATTATTGGCGTGACAATAAACGGGAGATTGTGTCTGTATTATGTAATGAGGACATTCATGTGTGTTCTTCGTTCCTGCCGCTCTCCTCACTCTAGTCCCAAAGCTTCCTGTCTATGCATATCATAATTCTAACATTATTCAATGAATTTTTATGTATTACAAATCTCACCTGCAAGTAATCTTCCCTGAGTACTTCATACATGGCTTGACAAGTTGCAGATATTATGCAAGACAAACTTTGTTTTGATATTGTAGGGGTATCGAGATATTAATGTTGTCTAGCACTCAGGATGGAAGGAAACTCTAATGTGGTTTTCTTGTATAATATATAAGTTATATGATAGACAGTCTGGTGCTGGAGATGCTGTGTGGTGGGGAGCTGCTCAGTAGAAGACGTTCGGTGAGTAGCGTGTTGAAGGAGGTAGATGTGCAGGAGCTTCGTTAGAGAAGATGTTGCCTGTTGCTGGCCTCCTGGTTGAAGTAAATGTTAACAGCGTGGAGCTTGCTGGAGGAGGTGTTGCTTGTTCAGGAATTTGGGCAGAATGAATCTCAATGGAGAGACAGAGCTTATATACCCCGCAGCAGCCGCCGTGAGTCATGTTGGGAAAACCCAGAAAGTCGCCGGTGAATAGTTTCGTTGCTAAGATACGGTAACATCTGGTTGGTTGCTAGGGAAGGCGGCACATTGGAATGCGATACGCAGTTTGTAGGGGAGACGTCCACTACAATATCCTCGTTCTGTACTGAAGTGACGTGTAGGTGCACCCAGTTGAAAGATATATGAGCGTTGCCTCTAGACGAGCCTCTGCAGATATACTCTCCTTCACATTGGTATCCTGTTTTTTTTATATATGGTTCCATTTTCCCTAGAAGTTTGTCAAAGGTGTTGGGTCCATTCTCATGTAGTTGGTGAAGTCTTGCTCATGTCCATCTTGTCCATCTTGCAGTTCACATAAAATCGTGGCATGACTTCACAATACTTTTCTTCGACCTAACCACTCTTTGCACCATTCCCTTTCCTGTATTTGGTTCTTCATTTTGCACATAGCAATTATTATAGTACACAACTCTATGCTCTTCGCTTTAACTGTCCGGCGATTATTCCTGCGACACACCATGGTGATCGTACCGCACCCACCACTGCCAACCACCTACTAGCTACCGGCGCCAGACTATGACTGCCGCCAACCACCCCTGTGTGTACAACAACACACAGGTTTGGCCCAGTGGCGTAGCTAGAGTGTGTGCCGCCTGGGGCGGCCCTTGAGTTTGCACCCCCCCCCCCCCCCCCCCCCCCCCCCCCGTGCCCCCACAAAAAATACATATTGCACAGTGACTCACTCATATATATATATATATATATATATATATATATATATATATATATATATATATATATATATATATATATATTAAATAGTTTGTGTACCATTATAATATTACTGTACTTTCACATACTCAAATATAGTATGCTTTAAATACACACCAAACATACTTAAACTTTATAAGTAACAGTTAAACAAAAAGCAAAAACGACATATAGGATAGGGAAAAAAGTGCAAAAAATTAGGACCATCTTTATTTCTGAAATGAAAACTACAACTTTCTACAAAGTAACTTTTCTTGTTTTTTTGTTGGCAAATTCTTTAATGACATTGTCAAAAACTATTTCATCTGTCAATTGTCGCTCATTAGACAGTATGGGAAGATTTCTCAACCGCAAGGTGCTCATAGTAGATCTTGAGTAATTCTTGATCAGTTTTAGTTTCGAAAAACTCCTCTCACAGGTAGCAACACTAACAGCAATTGTGAGGAAAATCCTCAGCATTATTACTATATTTGGAACCGAGTTCCCAAGGTTATACTTTTGAATAAACTGCAAAAGTTCAAGGGGGCCTTCTTTCCACGTCTGTATTCTGTCTTTAATAGTTATAGCAGCAACAGCAACATAATACTGAAGTCTTTTTCTCTCAACGAGGAACTCCTCTTTATCAATGTCGTCTTGATTTTGATCTATTTGACACTGGCGTACTTGTTTGAAGTTGTTTCCTTAATCCTCAACAGGTTACAGGTTGTGTGTGTGGCGGGGGGGGGGGGGGGGGCGCATAGCAAGGGTGTAGCTCATGACGTGGCCGTGATGATGTGGGTCAGGTGTTAGGTCAGACACGACAAGGATTAACTTGCCGCCGATACAAAGGGATGGATTAACGTCTCCAGTAGCTGCAGATACGGGTGATGAGCAGACCCAAAAGTGCCCGGTTAACGGGCAAAGCCCGCTGGGCACTGCTCGATCGTGTGGACGGGGCTTAAGATATCAATACTTCACAGAGGGGAAATATAGGATAGTTATTATATATATAGGACTCACCATATTACTGCATATTACCAAGACATTTATAACACATCACTCTTTCTTAATAAGGGAGGGATGAACTAGGACACTAATTAATGGTTACTGTATTGATTGAATTAGGGTTTAACAGTTACACTTCAAAATAATAAACCTAGCTAGTTAAATGGGGACCACATATCTCACAACAATTGGGAACTTAAGGATTTACCAAATAGAATACTTCACCAAAATACCCTGTACCTGTCATGTCGCCACCACAGAAATCCCACACATCCCTACACAAAATTCCAACACAGACTTCACTCTTTAAGCTGAGTGAGCCCACAATGGACGCCAAAACTTTCATAACTTCACGCCTCATAGGCTTTCTCATTGGTGGAAGACAGGCCTAAGGCCTTCATACTATTGGCTCAAAATTGACGGGAAACTCATGACATTGTTACAGGATCATTATGGGATCAAATTTATCTCCGTCAACACACCAACACCACCTACACACCCTCCAACACACACACACACACACCCCAACACAACTAACACACCCCAAGCACATATGCCTGTGTGTGACTGCATGGTCACTTCTACTGTACATACAATACATAACATTAAATAAAAGCTACATACAATATTTCTTACGTTAATTTTACTACATCTACAACCATTGTTAGTCGAGGCTTTAATGTACACAAAGATCACTACAATAAGCTCTAATACCCACACATTTCATCCCAAATATTGAAGGAGAATTGCTGTGGAAAAATCCCTAAATGGCAACTAACTGGTAGCTGACGTGAATCAGTCCTGTCCTGTCCATTGATGGATGAAGAAGTTTTGGGGACTGAACAGTGAGACAATGTGGAGCCTCCCAGACGCGGTGGCGTGGCCTAGCGAATGAGCCGCCCGAACCAGACTTGGCATGGAAAGCAAGTGTCCTGTGGGGATCTCAAAAAAAAACCCAACCAACCCGATCCAACACACCCAACCTGACCCGACCCGTTAAACCACACAGAGGTTGAAAAGGATGTGGAAATGTTGTAAAGTCCTCAACTGAGCTCACTAACATGGTCCACCCAAACATTATCCACCACTACAAGGATCACAAGTGGCTGCGTGAACGCACAATTCTGGCATCAAAGAATTAAACTGTGGCTGAAATCAACATGACTCTACTCAGATAGCTTCCAGGCAGTGAGACCTCATTCAAATCTGTTGATACAGTAATCAACCAGGACCAAGCAGTCCAGTACCATGCAGAATTCCTTAATTCTTTGGAGCCCGCTGGAATGCCTCCTCACCCACCTCACTCTCAAGATTGGATCTCCTATAATGCTCTTAAGAAATCTTGAACCTATCGAAAGAGCCGCCCGGAGGGTGGCGATTCCGTTAGTATATACATATATATACATATACACACACATACATACATACACATACACATATACATATACATATAAATTACAGTAGAATTGAAAAACATAAGTATAATGGGGAGCAGTACAACCTGGGTTGTACAGTAATAAGGTTGAACAAGAGGTCAGAGCTGTCAGGATTATGTCTAGTTGGCAATTATGTTTATTGCAATGGTAATTATTTATTTACAAGATAATTTCCGATAAAACGGTGTTGATGGTGCAATAAAAGCAGGTACTGTAAATATAGTAGGTGTTACAAGAAATATTAATACTTCGACAATAGATTTTTTTTAGAGATGATTTAGAGGAAGGGAGCATAGTCTTTGCTCGGATGTGTGGGAGTAAGTTGTTCCACACCCTCACACTATGATATTTTAAGGAGGTCTGGGACTGAGAGGAGCGCATGGGGGGTGGTCTTAGTAGCTCTGGGTGCCTTAAGTTGTAACTCTGATTATTCCGGAACTGGAAATAATTATTGTCAAGCCAGTGATTGATAGATTTGTAAACAAAGAGGGCACAGCAGTAAGTGTTAATATCCTCGAATTTTAAAAATTTCAATATAGCAAATTTTTCGTTTGTGTGATCTGTTTTTTCAAGTAGGTCATTGTCCGTACAACTCTCTTTTGTGCAGTAACCAGAGATTGTGTTTTTGAAGAGCCAGAGGCCCCCCCATAGTGTGTGACAGTGTATCAGGTGCTGGTAAACAAGATCATGATAGATTTCTTTCATTGCTGTGAGAGTGAGTGACTCTCGAGTGTGATACATGATACCGCACTGTTTATTGATTTTACTGTGTATGGCTTGTATGTGGTTTCTCCAGTTAATTTTCTCATCAACAATAACTCCGAGGAATTTAGTATTTTATTCGCATTTGAGGACTATATTACCAAGGTACAGGGGGTTCAAGTCTGGAGGTAAGTTTTTTCTTCTGTGAAAGATCGTGTAGTGGGTTTTCTCAAGGTTTAAGGTCAGTTTATTACGTATTACCCAGGTCCCGACTTTAGTTAATTCAGTGTTCATAGTTCTCATCAAGGAATGGTGGTGTGAGTTGCTGGCATAGAGATTACCATCGTCTGCAAATAAGTTGTATTTTATGAGTGAGCTGGCGTGGACTATGTAGTTTATGTACAACAAAAACAGTACTGGACGGAGAATGGAACCTTGGGGGACTCCATACAAGATTGGCGAGGAGTCAGATTGGTGGTTATTATAGCAGACATACTGTACTGCATCCTGTTGGACAGATATGAGGTAAACCAATTGTGGGACAGCCTCACCTGGTTGCAACACAGCAGTCCCGGCTGTCTCCTAACCCAACTACTACTGGGCCTCTTCCCCGTCTCTACTTTGATGCTGTCAGGCCTTGTGCTCCCACCGGTGCCCCCCACAACCCCCCTCCAGTGACACGACACAGATCACATCCCTCTTCCACGAATTTACCAACCGTTTTGAAAAACTCTTTGATACACTCTGTACCGCCATCTCCAACCTACACAGACTATCCCTGCCTTTAGCTGCTACCCAGTCACTCCCCTCTTCTGGTTTGACACAAGCTGGTAGCTCCCCTGTGTGCCCCTCTTGCTCACGGCCTACTCCACCGCCGCCTGGCATCACTGCTGGCGTGGCACCTACCAAGTCTGCCCCAGTGTGCCCTGCTGCCCCCGTCCACCCTCTGCAAGCTGCGCCTGCTCATAGACCCGAGGACACCACCCCCGGCCCCCTGTCCCCCACCGGCATGCCGGCACCTGGGGCCCATCCACTCCAGCCCTCCACATCAATTGACCACCATGAGGACATGCAAGTGGACTACGCATCTGTGCCAAGAAGCATGTCCCCTACCAACCTCTCGATGTCCACCTTGAAGCCGACACTACACGCTATCCCAATCACACTAAAAGGTATGTCTCTCAATATTGTCAATGACTATGGCCTGGCACTTTGACATTCTTAGGGACCTGCCATGCTTTGCCATAAACAGATAAATTGTGCCGGGAATTCCCCCCCACACTCATCATTCTGTCACTTTATGTAACTTGTTGACAAAACCCATGACCCTTCAGGCTTTTACACTCTTAATGCATGAGTCATAAAGGCAAGCATGAACTATGCATGCTTCCCAGATGGGCACTGTAAACGCTTCTGCGCTTCACCTTGTACAGGATGTAAGAGGGTGCCCAATAAACTAGCCCCCCGGGGGCAATCTAAAAAAAAAAAAAAAATCCACACACCACCACCATCGCAGTCATAAGAGGAGCTTATAAGAATGGGCGATGTAACTAGTCATGTCAAATTAGGTCAAAGATATGGGACCCACTAATCATCTATTCTACATCGACCTCAAATGCTTTCAAAGCATTTTTAACTTTGGGCCACTGACAAATGAATTTGTGTAACATATTATCAGTTTTGTACTGACCATCACTAAGGTATATAGAATACATTTCCCTCATCAAACATGCTTCAACCAGAAGTCTTTCTGTGACACATGATGATTTATACACTTCTAATCTGTTTTCCCAATCTATGGGATGATTATTGTTCCTTATATAAACTATGCTCGTTTATTCTAACTAGTAGACAACATGACGCTGTTTACAAGTTAAAATTGTGCTCATGGAACATCGTCGGACTTAAGGATAAACTTCAGGAGCAAATATTTTGAAATTTGTTCTCAATTTCGACATAGTTTGGCTATTAGAAACAAAGAAATATTTCCGATTGAGTGTTCCTGGATACAACCAATGTATCAAAGGAAGGCCATCACAGAGGAGGAGTAGTGATGCTTATTAGCTGCAAATTATCAGAAAACATCTCTTGTGTAGACACTGATACTGAAGGCTAGATCTGGGTGGTAATGTTGGGGTCACCGAGCCTCAAGCTAGGTGGCGTGTACATACCACCAGAGGATTCACCGTATTACCAGCCATCGCACTACGGTGCACTTGCTGCACACACTGTGGGATCCGGGAAGGTGATCGCAATTGGAGAGCCGCGCATCACAGATCAGAATGGTGACTTATATGAGTACTGTGGAGTAAAGGATTATACTGTCAATAACCACGGCAGAGCACTGGTAAATATGTGTATCAACAACTGTATGGTTGTAGCTAACCACCTAACATGTAACGGAAAGCAGTTAGAAGGCGATTTATCATTTAAACGGAGGGATACATGGATATCTGAAATTGACTTGTGTATCACAAAGGATGAATGCATAAAATTAATTTAAGAACTGGATGTGTGTCAGGATGTTGGAAGCTTCTATCACGCCCCACTCTGCATCACGTTAATAAGAAACAACAATAATCCTGTCTCAGCGGCCCGGCTGTTAGAGAGATCATCAGTGTTGTTAGGACATTCATACTACCGACACACAACAAATTATGGAAGCGTCTGTGTCATCAGGCAATTGACACTGAAGAGCTGGCGAGTGTACTACGGGACGTGGAACCACCCAACGTGACTGGTGGCGAAGACGTCGGCGCAGCTATCTCGGAGAAATGTCACATCATTATGAACGCAACTAACAGGTTCACCAAGTAACAACCGAGATATGGAAACGTGTGGGACGAGGCTCAACCGCAATGGAAAATATTATTGGATGAAAACGATTGTAAATTGATTTGGAAATCGATTAATTGGCAAGGAAACATTAAATTATCTAATGTGGAACAACTTAAAGAACATTTAGATTTTTTTTAAACCCAACCAATGTCCAAGACATGGGATTTTAGCAGAAAACGCGTTTTCCGTGAAAACAAGTAAACTAAAAAAATGTTTTTAAGCAAAAAACAAACGTTTTCTGTGAAAAGAAGTAAAACTAACTAAAGTATACTGTTTTTCAGCAAAACTGAGTGTTTTCCAGGTATAGAAGTAAAGTTAGCAAAAAACAGTGTTTTTTAGCAGGTGTTACGAGTGAGTGTTCAATGGTTGGTTGCGGATTCGCAACGTGAGCGTCTTTTGCTTGTGACGTCATTTCCGCCCACCTCAACTCACTTAGTTTTACCTCTCAAGAGTCGGGTTGTGGGCTACGTTATGTTTGGGTTCACACTCAGGATGGGATGGAGAAAGGAAACTCACAATGTGCTCTCTGTATACATATTATATTGGATGTACAATGCAGCTTGGTGGCTGGTGCTGGGAGGAAGCAGCGTGGTTACAAGCGTGAGTAGGGAGAGCTGGTTGGTGAGGGTGCTCAGAGGAGGTGTTGCTTGCTGCGGCTGTAGCTAGAAGAAGGGGCAGGTCACGGCCAGGTGTGGTCTTATATAGCGGGAGTAGGCGTGGCTTGATGGTAGGCCCCCGCTTTGTTCGGCGTCGCTGGTTACCTGACCTTGACCACGAGGGATACGCTGGTAGATTCGCGGGGGGTCGGCCAGTCAGCGACACACGGCGTTTGTAGGGGAGGAATCCACTACAGGGTGATGGTAGTATTGGGCTGGCAGTCACAAGTTAATCATAGGAGTGATAAGAGTAGTGAAAGTAATTATGGGGAGTGATAAGAATTAATGTTGTTATGTACTATGCGACGAGACGCTGGTGAGTCAGTTCGTGTCTTAATGAGGAACAAGGCGTGTATACAGAATAGTCTGGGTTTACGCGCCTAATTTAACCCATGGAGGTCCGCATATAAAGCGAAACGCGTAAATAAAATACTGAACATATGGGATTAATTGAAATAGAGATGGGCCGACCGCCAGACTACCCTTTTTCCGACACAATACGAACGTTGTAAAAAATGACATCTTAATTTTATGATGGTATGCACACACACTTAATATTTAAGAGAAATAGCAATAATATTAGGTTTTATAACACTTACGTTAGTAGAAGAGATGGCTGGGTACACGAGGATGGGGGGTTGGTTCCGAGGCAGAGGGCAGATTATTGGCCCTCACCTGTATCACTTGTATCACCTGTATCACAATCCACCACAGAGGTAGCAGGGCCTCCTTGTCAAACCCCTCAAAGTCCATATCCTCACTATCATTATCACTATCACTGACTTGGGCTGGCTGTGGTGGGTAGCGGGTGAAGAACTCGGTAATGTTTTGTTGACGGCTAGCATTGATGTGGTCGTGATACACCTTCTTGGGCTTGGGGTGGCTTAGGCCAGGTAGTTCAATGTTTCTCGGGGGTGGTGGGGGTCCAGCGGTAGCCATTGTGTAGAAACAAAAATCAAAACAGGTTCCTGGGCACGAGGGAGTATACGCGGAGACGGGAGACAATTAGACTGACGCAGTCAAGGTCATCGCCCCTGGTGGCAGGGCAAGCAAGGTTAAATAGACCACTCAGCTCGCAGCGGAGGGGGTGCATGGGTGGAAAGGATATGAGACCCAATCACAGTTCGCGACGTCATCGGCACAAGTCTGACGTCAGCGGTGACGTGAGCGACCAGCAGCTTGCCCACCGCTTGCCGCGTAAATTAAGGAATGTACCGCTTAACTAATAATTGTCACGTCTGGACAGGTGCCACGTAAATGGCCAAACGCGTATAAAATATCCCCATAAATCCAGACTATACTGTAGACTGCTGGACCCGGAGCTGCGAAGACTTGCCTCTTTTGCTGCATGTTTGAGCAGTCTGCAACTTCGTTGTGATAGGACACTCAATCCTAGTGATTGTACTTACTCAACATAGTGACGGTGCAATTACCATCACAGATTGTACGGAAATTCCAACTTCTGGAAAAAAAATATTTGGGCTCCCCAAATTTTGACTACTACCCGTGCGTCTACGTCCTGGATTGGCCAATCAGTGGTGCCCCACGGTGGCGTGATACATGCACGTTTACTGCGGTGCTCTGATTGGCTAACCGAACATGGCGTGGTAGGTAGGCTGTCTCTACTCTCTAAGTCCTCTTCTTTCCTTTTTTCATCCCCCTCATGCACTCCGTTCCTTGAACGGGAGGCGGGACTTAGCGATACGGTCGATCCGGCAAGGGAACCTGTGATAGTGCAGGGCACCCCTTGTCCGGGGGTCACCGGTAGGTGGCAACTTTCTGAGACATAACTATAGTCACAGGTAACCTGGGTGCAGAACCCTACGAGCCGACGCCCGTCCAAGAGGGGGGGGGGGGGGGCGGGGTCACTGCTCCCAGGCAGGAGCCCTGTGTTATAGGTAGGATTAGAATGTAATCAAGGAAGATGACTACAAGCATTAGAATAAAACATAGAGATAAGGGACACTCTATTGGAAGGGGAAAAGTGGCAGAAATCACTTACAACAAATTGCAAGTCCCACTAACAAGAATATTCAGCACAAATGAAGGTTTCAAAGTAATCTGTAAAGATGACTTTGATTCAGACAAAATCCTTTCAAAAGAAGCCAGAGATGTATTTTACAATGAAGGCCTTGTTGTTGTCATGCCACCAGAACAAAAAGCAAAAAGATCAGTTTTCGTTCGTCAAGTCGACCAAGAGATCGGGAGGAAGACATCTGAAGACCTGAAAGATGAACTGGAACGGCAAAACAGGTGGATGAAGATCGAAGAAGTCATTAAGATAAAAGACTATACTCATGTTTTTAAGATTACCTTTGAAGAAGTTTCAATGGCGGAAAAAGTTTTACAACAGGGCTTTCTAATATTTAACATGTCAGTAACACCTCATCAAATAAAGAAGGAAACATTCATCAGTCTGCAAACTTGCTTCTCCTGCTACAAATATGAAGAACACACAACTAGAGACTGTCCGGAAAAAAAAAAAAATACTGCTCAGATTGTGCAGGCGACGACCATACCTACACTGAATGTAAGAACACACACATGTTGGCTGTCTCAACTGTAAGAGAAACGGGAATGCATACATAGGACACAGGACGTTAGCAATGGCAAGCCCAATAAAAAAGCACATGATAAAGTACAAGGAACAAGAAACAAGGAAAAAGGAACAAGACAAGAAGGATACGACATACGTCGAAATAGCCAAGAGAGCGGTCCTAGAGGCTCACAGACTAGAATCCACCATATTAAACTTAAGTGAGCCAATACATTAGAAGGTAATGATTAGTATGATCCATGCACATTTGCACAATATCATTGCACCCGGATCATACAATGAGGAATTAAGGAAAATGTTTAAATTGAATAACCTACCAGAGATGATATTTCCAGAGAATCCTCAATCCGAAAAACTATTTCAGGCAACATACGCAAGCGAACTTAGAGAAAGACTACAGCTAGACAAACAAAGGTTTGAGCAAGGAGCAACAGCTGATACACAAGGAACACAAGCGACTGATAGAGATCCCAGACAAATGACTAGAAGTGACAAAGAGAAGATAGAAATAACAAAAGGACAGACTACAAGACAAAGGAGTAGGAGGGGAGAAGATAAGATGGAAACTGAACACAATATACAACCTGAATCTGCTGAAGATATTGGATTAAAAGTTATCACTACAACAAAACATGGAATCCCAACATCGAGACCAACAGGAGGGACAATAGTAAAAAACTGTGAAGGAGGGATATACAAGTGGACATATCAAGAAAAATCCCTAAGTGAAGATTACGTCTGGTCACTAATTGCTACGGACAAACTAAAGATTACGACCAATGACTTTAAATTAGTAGACCCGTCAGAGTTTAGAAGAGTCAGAAGCGGGAAACAGGACGATAGGTCTCCACTTCAACAGTTACAATCCAAGTATAAGAAATAATGGACAATAGACAAACAGTAAGAACTTTAAGAATAATACAACACAACGTAAGAAACTGGAACACCGAGAGAATTAACCTAAGTAATATATATCAAGAAATTGACCCAGACATTATACTAATAAACAGTCACGGTGAGACAGAAAACAACAACATAAAACTCTTTAACTATTATGTAAACCAAAGAAACAAATCGGGCGAGAAAAATGACGGAGTAGCTATAGCGGTTAAAAGAAACTTAAAATTTAAACTAATTGATGACTTCCAGGATGAATTTCTGGCAATAAAAATAAATACAACTCAAGGAGACGTAATAATTGCTACTACTTATCTGCCACCGAGACGACCCTACTTACCTATAGAAGACCTATTAAAATTGGCTAACAGTAGTCATCCGATGTACATTTTAGGAGACTTTAACGCCAGACATAGGATTTTTGACAATACAAATAATAACGTCGTGGGAAACGCCCTTAATCAATTAATAAATTTAGGGAAAATCAATCATCTGGGTCCTAACTTTCCAACCTGGAGAAATCACAATACACAATCGACACCAGACAAAATTTTTACCAACAACAAAGCCTTTTTCAATTACCATATAATACAGGGACCTCTTACAGGCAGTGACCATCTGCCAATTATACTAACACTGTCAACAAGCCCCATACAGATACCAATAAAAAAGAGACTGAAAATGAGTAAAACAGACTGGGACAGCTTCAAAGACGACTTAAGTAGTCACCACTCGATTAACCTACAAGGGAAAACAACAGAAGATATAGACTCAGAAATGGACAGACTGCACTCAGCAATAAAAACATCTATAACCAAACACACTCCTACTTCACACTTTAGAACATTACCCAACAACAGACTACCAGAAGAAGTTAAATTAATCCAGACCTATTACAATGAAATAAACAGGTATATGGAAAGACATGGCAGTAACAGATGGCTATATACGACACAGATAGCACTACAGATAAAATTAAGAGACGCATGTAAGGAAGCAAACAATAAAAAATGGAATGATATTATAATGGCGGCTGACATGACTAAAGACACAAAAACATTTTGGACTTCCATAAACAAGATGATGGGGCACAACAAGCAAAAAACACCATACATTAAAGACCAAAACGGAATAAAATTGCACGAGGAAAATGAACAAGAGTCAGCATTCAAAAGGGAATGGGTAAAAATTTTTAAAATATCAGATGAGGAAAATGAAGATTTTGATAGTGAACACGAAGAAAGGATAGATGACGAAATGGGAAGACATATACATAGAATCACCCCAAGGCAATATATAGACTATAACTTATTACCTAATAATCAAATAATAACCATGGGAGAAATGATGCACTGTCTGAGGAAGTTTAAGGAAAAAGCCCCCGGGCTCACAGGTATTACACGAAATATGATCATGAATCTACCTGAAAACATTTTAAATACACTATCAAACATTTATAACGCATGCTTAATAACTGGTTACTTTCCAGACAAACTAAAATATGCCAAAATGATATTTATTCCGAAGGAGAGTAAGGACAATAAGGAAATATTAAACTACAGGCCAATATCTTTATTAGAAATTACTGGGAAACTATTGGAAAAAATTTTAAATACAAGACTTATAGCCTTTTTAACACAACATGGGAAAACTAACAATAGACAACATGGATTTATGCCCAATAGAAATACCCTAACTGCAATAGCCATAATAACGGAAATAATTGCAATAGAAAAAAGCAAGGGTAACCAGATCAATATAATTGTAAGGGATGTTGCTAAGGCCTTTGATAAGGTTTGGCATTTAGGCTTAAAATATAAAATATTAAAACTGGGACTTAATGAATACTTGCTAAGAATATTGTGTAACTATTTAGATGGTAGGAGAGCACAAATTCAAATTGGAAACTTTTTGGGAACTATGTTTAATCTTGAGAGTGGAGTACCTCAAGGAGGATGCCTTTCTCCAACACTATATACAATTTATACTTCAGACACACCTCAACCTACCCCCTTTAGCGAATATGTAATGTTTGCTGATGATATTACTCAAATAGTATCATACCCAGGAAAATCAACTCAATTTATGGCACTCTACACGGTAAGAGCGATAAAAAACATAAATGATTTTGAGAAAAAATGGAAAATCAGGACAAATAAGAACAAATTCAAGATAATACCAATAGCCAAGATTAAAACAAGTCCAGTAATAGTCGACCTGGAACTATACCCATACGACACTGAAGGCAGGATGCTTGGACTAAAACTAACAAAAAGAGGATATATAACATACTTAAAAGATAAAGAACGACAGGCAAAAATAAGATTATCAAAAATAAAACGCTTTAAGAACCTTAGCATTAATAATAAGAGAAAGATATATATTGCCCTTGTCAAATCAATTATGGACTACCCACCCATCCCATTGAACACCCTTAGTAAAACGAGCATTAAAAGGTTACAAACAGTACAAAATATAGCCCTTAGATTTATATATAACATAAAATATACAGACCACGTCAGTAATGAACAGCTACATAAGAGAGCAAACCTCTTAGCAATCAATGTAGATATACACAACAAAGCTGCAAATATTTGGAAAAAAGTGACTGAACTTAACACAGAAACATATCAAAACTGGATAAATAATATAGACAACGAAGAATTCCAAGAACACAGTTGGTTTAAATCAGCCAGGAAGAAAGTAATTGAACCACCTCCTGCCCCAATATACATATATGACATTAATAGAGAGAATAAATGATGAGAGTGACCTACCAGCTCCACAAGAACCTGGCAGGCCTCTCCATACAGTGTACCATTAGACTAACATAACTAATATTTAAGATTTAACATTTAACATTGAACTAACATTTTAGCAAAAAAAAAAAAAAAAAAAAGTGACTAACCTCCCAGCTACACAAGGACCTGGGCGGGCTCACTAACTCCAAAAAAAAAAAAAAAAAAAAAAAATAATAATAATAATAATGTGATTACCCTCCCAGCTATATCAGCCAGGAAGAAGTAATTGAACCACCTCCTGCCTCAATATACACATTTATACATAAAACATTACGAGAGGAATAAAGATGAGAGTGACCAACCAGCTCCACTAAGAACCTGGCAGGCCTCTCCATACAGTGTACCTTTAGACTAACATTTAACTAACACCTCAAAAAAAAAAAAAAAAAATGTGACTACCCTCCCAGTTACACAAGGACCTGGGCGGGCTCACTAACTCCAACAATAATAAAAATAATAATAATAAGCAGCATTATATAAATAAACCAATATTAATACAAAGGTCTGACGACCCAAGGGAGCAGAACAAAGATAAAACACCAATAAGAAAGATGAAGCGATCTGGTTGAGCCCAGATTCTCTCTACTCCTACTGTATTTCAGTTTCACCACTTTTTCCTTCAACCCCTAATAATCTTCTTTCACCTCTTAACTAAAGACTTCGTATCGTATCGTATCGACCTACCTCTCTTTCTACCTACAGCCAGTCCTCAAGCAACACAACCTCCTCCACTTCTGCCTGGTGGCCCTCGCTCCAGCCGGCGACCATGCCGACCCACAAGCTGCGTGTTCTCCTCTGAGCACCCTCACCAACCAGCTCTCCCTACTCACGCTTGTAACCACGCTGCCTCCTCCCAGCACCAGCCACCAAGCTGCATTGTACATCCAATATAATATGTATACAGAGAGCACATTGTGAGTTTCCTTTCTCCATCCCATCCTGAGTGTTAACCAACATCTCGTCCCCCACAAGCGCGCGGCAGGAGCTCAGTCGGTAGTTGTATAGGGGAGAAGATCCACTACAACCCTCATCTCTTCCCTCACCCCGTTGTAATTTCCTTTGTAATATTTACTTTTATCCTCTTCATCACTGATCGGCTCGCTAGCCACCCGGGCGATCGGTCATGTCTCTGTCAAGCACTGTTGGCAAGTACTGGGCATGCACCGGCTCCTGAATGTACCTGAACCTGCTCCAGTGTTGGTCAAGTTTGGTCTTGAAAGAGCTCACACTCGGTGCCGTCACAACACTTTCTGGTAGATTGTTCCAAGAGTTCACAACTCTCACTCCGAAAAAGTTTGCCCTCTCAGCATCGCTGCGTTGTCTATTAAGGCTCTGAAGTTCCCTTGATTTAGTGGGCCAGAGATTGGGGATATGTAGATACACCCGACAATAAGTAAGTCCCCTCCCTTTAATTTAGTTTTATACCATTTGGACTCTTCAAAGACATCCTTTCCCTGTACCCTCGCCTGGCTGGTTCTAAGGTCTTGTTAAGCATAGATAACCACACCCCTCTTGCAAGTTTCTTGACACGCACAAAGAGAATTTAGACAACTGGCTACATACACTACGCTACAACCCTCCCCCTGGATATAACCCATGTCCCCGTTCTGGTACTGTCCTGTTCCCTCTGCATTACCGTGCGATCTGGATGAATGACTATACAGCATTACGAAAAGCCTCGCTCCTTGCTAACCCATAGAGAATGTATAAAAAAAAATTCTTCGCTTAAATTAACAGGAAATATAACGTGTATAATTCGTGAAACGAATGTTCTGAACCATTAAATTTTACAATTGTTTGGGTACTTAAAAATCGATAGCGAATTCGCAAATTCAAGGTCCAGCTTGCTGTCTACAGTGTTTTGAATATGCATTAATAAGCTAGGGTTTATGACTCTTAAATGCATGCTGAATTGAGGTGGTAAGGATGTTATAGTTGTTTAAGTGCAGTACACCTGCAATATTATATAAGAATTGCGTTTGGCGTCTGCATGCAATGTCACCCCTTTCGTACTCAATAGAACGAACACCTATATTAATTATTCTTAAGCCATTTGTGTAAATATTTTCATGTATATGGGTAATTTTTCTAAATATGTATTTAAAATATAATCCAGAAAAAAGCAAAATGCTTATTAACCCAAAGATTTTATAAGAATGTCAACTAGAATCTTATTTGATTCTTTTTTCTACCCAACAAAATCTTAGTTTCGAGAGTTACATATCTTGTTCTGTAACTATAAATTTTGTTGTTGATTAGGATAGAAATGGATGGTATTAAGTATACCGTAGCTTATATATTCCAGGTAGAAATGGATCAATCAATCCATAACTTATAGCTCAGGAAAGTAATACTGTTATGTATAACAGTCAACAAATTCTTGATTTATTCTCCATCTTCTAAAAAAAATATTAACGTTTTTATTTATTTATTAATGTTAAGTATAATATAATATATAAATTAAATTCAGAATGAAATTTCTATTCAGTCCCCACACTTTATGATCATAATTTAATCGACAGAACAAGACACTTAGAGGATGAGTGGTGTGAATGGTGGGACCAGGTGCACCAACCCTATGTATCAGAGTTCGTTAAAATAATATTGGTATTTTATGAATATATAACTCAGAATTTAATAAAACAGCTATAAGTAACTACTTAGTGGAAAAGACATCTTGAATGTGATTCAATTTGGTTTTTATCATGGCCTGAATGCTGTAATAAAAATGTTTCTTTGTTTGAAAGATAATTAAATTGGCAATGAGAAATAGTTTGATTTGTACAGAAGTATTGAATGAAATTGTATACCACTTTAAATTCCTTGTAATTTCATAAGCTACTTTATTACGCCAAATGCTTCCGTTTCATGCAAAATGCTTGTTTACTAACATCATATTGGTACTCCTGGTATGAGGAAAGCAGTTGCAGTTTTAACGGTATACCAAATAAATGTGAAATGCTATATATGAATTATACTTTAAAAATCAAATATAGCAGGGAGTATCAGATAAAATAATTAAGATTTTGACTCCAGACATGATCTAAAAGAAGTTGCGATAGAGTTGGAAACATGATTTTTGCGAAAAGAATTTTTCCTTTGACATTTCTTCTGAACTCAATCTGACGTATTTCACTTATTAAGTATATGACATACGTACTCCAGGGCTTCTTCAACATTCATCTCCTTATTCACAGATTGCTACTACTTATAGTAACAACATGCTCATAAGATACAAGACGCATAATCTTAGTCTAATTATATATGACAGAAAATATTTGGAATGGAATACTGTACTGTACAATCAATTATGTTTTAAGCTGCCCTACGCCAACGTGACCAATTACATTATTGAGAAGTCACCATTGTCTCGTAAACACACTATGAAAAATCAGAATCGTTGCTGATAGTATGTGTATTATTACTGGTACTAAAAAGAGTAATTAAGTAAAACAGTCAGTCTTAAACATTGATGATTTTAGTCCTGTTTTGATACTATGCACGTTTTAGAGTTACCTATGCAATAGTACATTATACTGAAGGCTCAAATACAAGAAAGCAAGCAGTAAGTGCTGGAGAGAGTTAAACAGAAATGTAATATGCAAAGAATGTATATAACCCTGGCTAAGCATATCAGCTCAACCCGCCATACTCTCGCTAGGCAAGGTTGTTACGCGGACCTCTAAGTCTCAAATTATTTAATCCTTCCTCACTTAAAATTAAGAAACCACTATATAAGATAATACTTAGAATAAAATCCATATAAAACTATTTTAAAATATCGGGGAAGCTCGTAGAAAGTAGTAATTGGAATTAAAACAGAGATGTTTCGGGGCGGCATACGGGCTGTTCGTCTTGGCTGTTCTGTTTGCCTCCCTAATGTCGTAGGGTGACTAGGGGGTGAGTAAGGTAAGCGTCCGCTCTCTAGTGTTTCATAAATAACTCTATAAAAACGCTTTGTTGTGTGTGTTTGTCATTTGTTTTGTGGCTGTCAATATATCTTGCCTAATACAGGAAGGTCAGTGAGGTTATTGAATATGTTTTCACCTTGTTCTTGTGTGAAATGTGCGAGGTACATGTTGAAGAGCCCGTGGCGCTGAGATCAGCTGATCCGCTAGAATGTGAGAAGCAGTCGCGGGCATTATGACTTCCCATTACTATTATTACCTTATTCTACCTAATTATAGTAACTCACACTATTTATATCCCTGTCGTGGCATATTGAAATACTTTTGGAGTTTTTAGTAATGTTATTTTGGCTGGGAGAGATCACAGTAATAAGAAATTAGAAAAGATCGTGGAGTGGTTGCAGGCAGAAGCCGCTTAGTGCCTGAGGTCTGCATTACCACCACTCCCTGGCGTCCACTGCCATGTCATTAGTGAAACATTCTGATATATGTTTTTGACGCAACATTTTACTTCTAATTATTTTACATCTTCATCAATCTGCCGCTGCTTTATACCAGCTGGTGGATCTGGCCAGTCGGATTTGGTCTCTACTCCCGCAGGAGTTTAGGGGAAATGTTATCACCTTTTAACCATTTTTTTTACATTATCAATTTTCAAGAGTGTGGAAATGAAGGATGGTGTGGGCTTTAATATAATTATCCGTGCCTTGATTACTAAGTACAGTATTAGGTGAATAATAAATATAATTTCATCATCTGTTCAACCTTATCAGTGTCATTCACAAATTTTTCAGTGTTAACTAAATTACATTGATAAGTTAGGAATTTCTTCTTTAAAAAATAGTAGTATAATCTCTTGATTTTATGGGACCTAACTATTTTCCTGGATACTTTGACAAATCAAAAGTTTTTTAAGAGTTTTCTGATATATTAATACACTGTATAGTATTAAGTTTATTGTAGTACATAGATAAATACGTTCTTACAGCAATTAAACAGGAAATATTTTGTATGTGTTGGATTAAATTAACGAGACATAAAACATAAGTCTACCTTGTGCTAACATTTATTTTCAAATTAAAAATGAAGATATGAAAATAATTGATTTTTTCTTTACTTCTGGAGCTTTAGAAAATTAATGTTTTTGAAATTAGCAATAAACTATTTATTTTTTCTGCAAGTTTTAAAGTTGCCAAGTTGAAGCTCTAAATTCCAAACAAGTACAGTAGGGTCGGGATGTATTACGAGATAGGGTCCAAGGATGTTCGCTATACAGTATACTAAATCGTGATACAGTCTCTCTTCGACTTACGACGGGGTTCCGTCCCGACGACCAGGTCGTAAGTCGAATTGCTCGTAAGTCAAAAAGGCGAAAATAATACATAGAAATTAAAAAATGAAATACGGTACAGTAAAAGTAATCAATAATGTAAAATGAATACAGTGTAAAGTGTTACTGTGCACTTACTTTTAATATAATGCGCACGGGGCCTCAATAACTTTTTAATTAAGCATGTAGACTACATTAATTGGATAAAGCAGAGGAGGAGACAGGGCTGGGTGGGTCATCAAGTTTGCTTTCTTCAGACAGGCTAACATACTTGCTTGTTGAAGGTATTGGATCATCTTTAGGGAGTGAAGAGGCAGCAGTGGGAGACTTCTTAAAAAATATGTCCAATTCTGATTGCACAGTTAGCCTTTTCTTTTCATTGTAAATCTCCCTGTAGCAAGCATGTGCATCTTGGATCAGTCTGTCAACTTTTGCAAAATGCTCAACATTTTGATCCATTTCTTCAAACATTTGCATCCCCTTATTAATTGTAGCAAATGCCTCTGCCATTTATTTCACTGAAAGCTTTTTTGGGGGGTGCAGGTTCTTCTTCTACATTTTGTCTCTCTTCTTCCTCTGCAATTTTTTGTGCATCCATTTCAATAAAATCCTTGTTAATTAGCTCTTCTGCTACACTTTCCACCGACTGCTCAACATCTCCATTATCAATTTCTAACTCCAGCTGTTGACCCATCTGCACTCTTTTGTTACTAATCTCAGAAATTACTTCATCTTTATTATATCCTTTGAAACTGTTCATATATCTTTTCAGGACTTTCTTCCATATTCCATTCATGCACTGACCTGTAACCTCATCCCATGCTGCAGCTATGTTTTTTGTACATTGCAAAATGTTGTAGTCCTTCCCAAACTCTCTTGAGCGTTTTCTCACCTTCAGTAGTAGCAGCAGCCTGAGCGAAGGTCGTACGTAAATAATACACTTTAAAAGCAGCAATAGCACCTTGACCCATGGGTTGGATGGTAGAGATAGTGTTAGGTGGAAGGCAGACTACCTTAACATCAGTGTTAGGTTGAAGGCAGGCTACCTTAACATCAGGGTGCAGGTCGTCCAGGTGTGGTGGGTGTCCCGGAGCATTATCTGAAATTAATAAAATCTTGAAGGCCACCCCTTGTTGCAACAATACTCCTTGGCTCGTGGAATGAAACAACTTAGGAACCAATCCTCAAACAGTGCTAGGGTCATCCAGGCTTTCTTATTACTGCTATAAAACACTGGCAGTGTGTGCTTGCTGACATTTTTAAAAGCCCTTGGGTTCCCTGAATGATACCAGCTACATTCCCCCCCAACAGAAGTGTGATTTGGTCCTTGAATGCCTTGAATCCCAGCTTAGTTTTCTCCTCTTTGTTGATGTATGTCCGTTCTGGCATGCACTTCCAGAATAAGCCAGTTTCATCCACATTAAATATTTGCTCAGGCAAATAATTTCCATCCACGATGACACGATCTAGCTCCTTAAAAGCTTCAGCAGCACCCACATCAGCACTTGCTGCTTCTCACCTTTACACTGTGCAAATTGTAATGTTTCTGAAACCTTTGGAACCACCCATGACTTGCTGTGAAGTTTTAGTTGCACTCATCTCCTGCCTGCTCTTTCAGGCTTTCAAAAAGGCTTCTTGCCTTAGCCTGTATGGTTAGCAGGCTTGTGGGTACACGTTTTTGCAGCTGATCTTCCATTCACATCACAAGTAATTTTTCCATCTCATGAAGAGGACCTTGTCTTTTATTCGTTATTATTGTTCCCTTTATAGGTGCTGATCCTTTCACTACCTCACGAATTCATTCGTTGTCCTTCAAAATTGTTGATATCGTCGAGTGAGAGAAGCCAAGGTCTCGTGAAATGATTGCTTGTTTTTCCATTTTCATATTGCATTATTATTTTCATTTTCATCTCAAAAGTAATTGACTGTCTCTTTTTCTTCTCAGCACCACAAGAACTCATACTTTTAAGGATGCCAGCCATTTTAAAGGGAATTACAAACGAAAATTTTGTCATTGCACAGTGCGATCACTAACAACAACAACAACTGAGTGGGCTACGGCGTGGATGCTGTACACCACGAGGCGGCCCAGCCCACGCTGTCGTACAGGTTCACATTACGACTAAACATCTCGGGACTCGAAAATACGTACGTAATGTGAAAAATATTTTATACGACCATGACGGTCGTATGTCCGGGTTGTCGTAAGTCGAGGAGAGACTGTATATAATTACAGTGAGGAAAATAGGGTTAGGTTCCGGAGGCCAATAAAAGTGACTAAACTTAACTTAATGAGTTTATTTTCTTACTAACTAAAGCACCAATGAACACCAGACTCGGGAACACTAGACTCGGCAGCTGATCCTCCATCCCGGGAACACCAGACTCGGCAGCTGATGCCACACTGCCACCCTTACTTGACAATCCCACACCTACATAAACAAACAAACCAAAAATATTAGTTACAGTATTAAATCTTTTGCCAATAAGCTTTTCATTCTCTTCACCTCACTTTTCACATCACTAGCAACCCATTTACACTCACCTTAGAAGTCGGAATCTGCAGCAAAATCGGCTGCTGACTCATCACTCGCGCCACTCGACTCAGCCAACGTCCTCCGTGTCACGTGACAACTGCGTGCCTAAACACATACATATTTTATGTTTGCTTTTTTACATGGAAATATGAAATAAACATGCCTAAATGAATGTAAATGTGATAACTCACCAACA
The DNA here is from genome assembly GCA_958450375.1 of Homarus gammarus. Classification (NCBI taxonomy): domain Eukaryota; kingdom Metazoa; phylum Arthropoda; class Malacostraca; order Decapoda; family Nephropidae; genus Homarus; species Homarus gammarus. Next base: position 264,374 of record CAUDMG010003769.1, read on the forward strand.
TCATTACCTGCCTCCTCATCACTAGTACGCTTGGTCATCTTAGTAGACAGTAGTAGAGTACGTGGTGACCTTGACTGGAGAGCAAGAGTGCAGCGTCCGCAAGTGGCAAGAGCTGAATCAAAAAGACTGTGCAAGCGAGCGTAAATGCATAAGTGAGCAGCCTCGTTGGTGCCTCTGGTGAGCAAATAACACATTAGTTTGCCATGGCGGTAAATTTGAAATATTTCCTGCCCGATTTCCCTTGCAAAATAAATAGATTTATTGCTATACAGTATAGTATTGGAAAATTCTGATTATTTTGGTAGTCCCGATATATAAAATCTTTATAAAAATTGCTATACAGGGTGAGCATAAAGTCTTTCCCTGATTACAAACATTTATTACACAAAACATATGCTTGGGACAAACATACAGTTTTTTACAGCTTAAAATATGCATGAAAAAAAAATATATGAATTCGTCTACACAATGCTACAACATTCATGTTTCTATCTAGAATGGTCTTCGAGATATGATTTTTCATAATCAGGGAAAGACTTTATGCTCACCCTCTATATCCTGACCCCACTGTACTGTTGAAAGAAATATACAGTACTGTATAGTTAATATTTTCTCAAGATAAAAAATAGAATAAACTTACTAAATAAAGTAAGTGACTCCTGATTAATCACACCATTAATGTTTGGAGGATACACTTTTTATTTGTTAGTATTTTTATTTATTTTTTTAGATTTATATGTTTTTACTGGATACCTCTTAAATTATACTCTTACTTTTATTTTTTTCCTCTTCGCCACTGATTGGCTTGTTAGCTGCTTGGGCGATCAGTCACGTCTGTTACACGCCGTTGGCAAGTACTAGGCTTGCACAGGCTCTTGAATATATAGGAACCTGCTCCAGTGTTGTCAAGTCTGGTCTTGAATGAGCAAACACTTGGTGCCGCCACAACACACACACTGGCAAATTGTTCCAAGAGTTTACAATTCTCACTCTGAAAAAGTTTACCCTCACAGTTTTCTGGACTTGTGGCTTCTTCAACCATAAGCGAACATTCGCAAGATCCAGGCATGTACATTCGTTGAATGTACATACCTGGAGCTGGCGAATGTTCGCCTCCTGAGATGTTTATACACTTCGATTAGGTCGCCCCTAGCCTGTCTGGTATAAGTTAGGTAGTTGCAGGCGTTCAATTCTCTGGGTTACTGAGGTTCTGTAGAACAGGCACCAGTCTGGTGGCCCTCCTTTGGACATTTTAAATCAATTGACAATCTCTAGCATACCTTGGGGATCAGACGGGGTGACAGCACTCCAGACGGGGAAGCACCTCAATCTTGAAGATCGTGATGGGCAATGGTCCATCCAGATATCTAAATGACCTTATAAGACCTAAAGCCATACCCCCATGGGTCCAGTGTTAGTTCAGGAGGATGCCTGTGGCTGCCCTATTAGAGGTAACAATCTCAGGTTCAAGAAGCCACAAATACAGCGAAGAGTGACAAAAATGATTCCAGGACTTAGAAACCTTCCCTATCAAGATAGATTAAAGAAACTAAACTTGCATTCCCTAGAAAGACGAAGAGTGCGGGGAGATATGATAAAAATATGTAAGAGGGTGAAAGGAATCAATAAAGGAGATATATATAAAGTTCTTATAATATCTAAGCAGGATAGGACTCGTAGCAACAGATTTAAAGTTAGATAAGTTTAGGTTTAGGAGGGAGATAGGAAGAAACTGGTTCACAAATTGGGTGGTAGAGGAGAGGAACAAGCTTAGCAACTTTGTAGTAAGTGCTGGGATGCTGGGAAGTTTTAAAAGGAGGCTAGATAGATTCATGGACGATAGAGAGTGGTTGTAACTTGACAGGAGCTGCCATGCACAGGCCAACCGGCCTAATGCAGACTCCTTATTTTCTTATGTTCTTATGAGTGTGAGCTTATTGAAGACTAGACCTAACCAACACTGGCACTGGTTTAGGTACATTTTGGAATCGGGGCATGTCCATTGCTTGCCAACAGTGTATAACATAGATATGACTGACCACCCAAGTGGATAACAGGCTGATCAGTGGCAAAGAGGATAAAGGAAAGTAAAGTAGAAACTGTAAAACGTGGATAAATGTAGGGGCGGATCCAGGAATATCAAAAGTGGGGTCCAAGAAGTTGTGGGTAGGGGAACGTGGCAAGCACAGCGAGCCCATCCAGCTGGGGGTGCTGTAAGCCCCCCCCCCCCCCCATTTTTTTTTTATTATTATTTTTTTTTTAATCTGACGAATATCATGGGTGTTTTGAAACCATGAGCCCTTGATATTAAGAGATATTCTGAGGTCAATAGTAATTACTTTTTACTATACAAAAATGCCTGAGTACAATATGGCATCAAAGAAAAAGTATTGGAATTTTCTGATGAAAAGAGGGGGATCCGTACCCCCAGGACAGCCCCCCCCCCCCCCCAATCAGCCCCTGTAAATGTTATGAGGTTTGGTAGAGTTATGCTGGACACCACCCTTCTCATCCTGACCCATATGGCTATTAAACATGTCACAATGAGAGTCAAGCTCAATACTGCTTATTTATACCGTACCAATTTCTTCCTGTGGTGAAAAGATTATTCGTTTAATATGAAGTTTTTGATTACATGCACAAGTAAGAAGTTAATTCTCAAAACTATTAAATTGTTGATTCTTTTTAGTTGGTTTGTTGATTTCAGGACCTGATGAAAATAACTTTAAAAGATACTTGTTTAGGAATGTCTGAAATTTTTTTTATTAGCTACTGGTAGTTTTATATAAACACACTGACTCATAGATTAAACTTGTTAATTGGCTTGCATGTACAGTACTCAATGGGGAAAGAGCAGAACATTCTGAAATAATCCATTATTTATCAGAATTGGTCAAATTTACTTTGTCAGTTAATACTGATGCTATATGGTCTAGTCAGACTCTACCCATAAAAATCTGAAAATTCCAGAATGATGTATTACAGTTTAGAAGAAATATTTTTCCAAATCTGAACTGAACAGACTTCATGGGTGTATATTTTAACAGGCATATAGGGTTAAATGGGCTCACACTCAGTGCTGTCTGGCAGGTTATTCCCAAAGATGTTCAAAGTTCTAAAATTTGTTACTTGTGTTAAAGTACAAGTAATTTGACAAATAGTTCTTAAGGTAAAATAAGTGTCACTCATGAAATATACTAAAGTAAGAATAAAAATGTATCCAGTTTAAGATATACTCAAGTCATAAGAGTAAAAATAGAAGGCTGAAACATAATGTCAATAAGAAAATAGTAAACAGTATAATTAATTCATTAGGGGATGAAACAAATACAGTATAGTCTGGTTTTATGCGGTTAATTAAACCCCTGGAGGCCCGTATATAAAGCGAAATGCGTAAATAAAATAACAGAACCTATGGGATTAATTGAAATAGAGACTGGGCCGACCGCCAGACACAATACTGTACAGTGTAGCAAAAATAACATCTTAATTTTATGATGGTATGCACACACAATTAATATATGAGAGAAATATCAATTATATTAGGTTTTTTAACACTTACGTTTGTAGAAGAGATGGCTGGGCACACGGGGATGGGGGGTTGGTTCCGAGGCAAAGGGCAGATTATTGGCCCTCACCTGTCTCTCTATCCACCACAGAGGCTAGCAGGGCCTCATCGTCAAACCCCTCGAAGTCCACATCCTCACTATCACTGACTTGGGCTGGCTGTGGTGGTTGGCGGGTGAAGAACTCGGCGATGTTTTGTTGACGGCTAGCATTGATGTGATCGTGATACAGCTGAACATAGGGCTCCTGGCATTTCAACAGATGGTTATTAGACACTTCGTAGCGATGATTGACTGGGTCTTTGGCAAGGATGAGCTTCATTTTCTCAGCTATCTCGATGATATCCTTCACATGAGCATGTGTTAGTTTCTGCTCCATATTGTCTGGCCAGATCCACCTGTCTCGTGCCTTTTTCTAACTCCTGGACGATCTTGTACTTTACCTCATAGCTTAAGGCACGTCGCACTTTCTTGGGCTTGGAGCGGCTTGGGCCAGGTAGTTCAGGGCTTCTCTGAGGTGATGGGGTCAGCGGAAGCCCTTGTGTAGAAAGAAAAAACAAAACCGGTTCCTGGGCACGAGTGAATATACGCGGGGACAGAGAGACTGACGCGGCAGCGGTGGAGGGCGTGGGTGGCAAGGATAACTAGACCAATCACAGCGCGTGGCGAGGGAGTGCGTGGGTGGTAAGGATACGTGGCCCAATCACAGTCTGCGACGTCACCGGCGCGAGTCTGATGTCAGCAGTGAAGCACCTTGCCCTGCTGCTTGCTGTGTATATGATGGAATTTACCGCTTAAATAATAATTATCTCTCTGACAGGTGCCGAGTAAATGGCCTTCCCCATAAAAAATATCCGCGTAAACCCAGACTATGCTGTACACATATTGTATTGCCTTGAAACTTCATTAAGAACATAGCTTCTTATTAAGCTTCAATAACAGGTGTACACTCCTCTGGTAAACACTGGATATTGTTAACACATGTGACTATGAAGGGGTATCTGATGAGCAGAGTTGCTAATTTGCTGGTTTTGAAATTCGATGACCCTTTTTCTGGATTTGGCCCTGATATGTGAGTGTGACAGGAATGGAGGGGTAGAATGAGTCGGGGTGGCGATTAGAGAAACTGACGTTACCGAGAGGTTAAGTAAAGATTAATCCTGGCAGGTAAGGAGATGACGGTAGAACAAAGAAACTTACAGCTGGACAGGTGAAATGGGGAGGTGTCAGAGACTATGAGGTTACTGACAAGTCACATGAAGATTAACCCTGGTAATTAGGATTGTCAGCTCACTGTTGATCAAAGAAGTTTTCATGTGGGAAGAGGGAATGGGGGAGGGTCAGGGATACTGTGCTGTCACCAGCCTCAACAGACAGGTCACTTAAGTCTGAGGAGGATGGGAAAAACTAGTGTGCTATGTTCCAATTTGTTCCATCTGTAATACTATATGGTAGAGATAATTTTATTACCATTGTTTCCTTTTGGGTAGAGCTGTCATCCACTTGAATTGGCATTGTAGATGGGATACCATTGGAGCAAGCAAGCCCCACGGCATCCACCCTGCTTTGGGTGCCTGGGGATAATGGGGACTGTCATGCCACTGGGAGATTGCCTTTGCCTGTCTTTACATTGGCCACATGTAACTGACTCATGGTTTTTTGATGGAGAGGGCACCCCCTCCACATTGTGATGACTGCTTAGTCCCATTGGCTGTTCGACACCTGATGGAATGCCCCAGTCTCAGAGGTCTTCATCTTAAGCATCCCTCCCAGTGCCGGGGGGGGGGGGGGGGGCAGGGCAGGGCAGGGCAGATCTTATCTTACTGTCTCTCTTTGGTGCTGAGGGGAGTTGGTAGCATGGCAGAGGAAGCCCTCTCCTTTGTGGAGGAAGCCGGCTTTCTACACAAGCTTTGAGTTTTATCTATTAACGTTTAAATGGTTTTATAAAAGTGTTATATTTTTTATTACTTATGGTTTTATCTTGCATTAATTGTTTTTAGTCTTTTAAGCCTTTCTTTTAAATTGGTGCCAGAGATGTAATTACCACAATCAATTGATCAATTAATAAATCAATCTTTGGTAGCGTGGAACGGGATGTCCTCTCCTTCGTGGAGGAAGCTTTAAGTTTTATCTATTAACATATAAACGTTTTTATGAAAGTTCTATACTGTACTATTTATAATTTTTTTAATTTTTTTTACCTTGCATTATTTGTTTTTAGCCTTCTAAGTGTTTGGTTTAATTCATCTGCATATGGACTAAGCTGATGCATCGCCTGGGATGCAATTACCACAATCACTCAGTCAATCAGTCAGTTATTTTTTACTTTTATCCTCTTTTTCACTGATCGTCTCGTTAGCCGCTGGGCTGTTGGCCGTGTCTCTGTTACGCACTGTTGGCAAGTACTGGACATGCACTGGCTCCTGAATGTATCTGAACCTGCTCCAGTGTTGGTCAAGTCTGGTCTTGAATGAGCTCACATTTGGTGCCTTCACAATGCTCTGGCAGATTGTTCCAGGAATTCATAACTCTCACTCCAAAAAAGTTTGTCCTCACAGTTTTCTGGACTTGTGAGCTGGGACCCCTTGTGGGGTGGGCGTCAGCCAGCTCCAGGTATGTACAGTACACTAAACTGAGTAGTGCCTTCTGAGATGTGTATGCACTTCAATTAGGTCGCCCCTTATCCGTCTGTAGTACAGAGGGTCCTCGTTATAAGTGACTTCATTATAAGTGGTCATATAATTGTGGAACTACAGTACATGTAAAAAAAGGATTCTAAGACTGAAATCCGTCGATCATTGGTAGCACAAGCATTTGAGCGATTGGAATCCCCGCCTGCCTCCCATTCTTTTAAAGTTCATCCTTCTGCCCACGCCATGCATGCTCAGTACCAGTTGCCTGTGGCCACAGGCATTACAGTCAACCCTCGCTTTATGCGGTCCCACATTCCGCGTTTCCACGTTTACGCGGTACCCTACCGAAACCAGGATGCTCACATTCCGTGGTGCGTGTACCCCTTTACTCGGAGAGTGTCTGGCTCGACGCTATTTTTAGATTCGCCCCACCCGCCTGCTCCCACCTCCGCCTGGGCAAGCCGCGCGGTAAGGTTGCACAGTGCATGTCTCTGTTGCGTTATCACTGACGTCATATGACGTATCGGACTGTGATTGGCCATGCATCCCTACCTCCCTCCGCTGCTAACTGTAATTGGTTTAAAGTAATATGATGTGTCCACCCGGGGGAGGGAGGGAGGGAGGAAAGACGACGCTTGACCTAGCCGCAGCAGTTTCATCCCTCCAGGCCACACCGTGTAATCGTGCATCCATTGTTCTGTAAAATGGCTTCCGCCGGACCACTGCCCCCAGAGAGAAACCTTTCCTTGCCTGGACCCAGCCGCCCTAAGCCAAAGAAGACACGACGTTCCTCAAGCTACGAGGTGACATACAAGATCATCCAAGAGTTGGAGAAAGGAACAAGGCAGGTTGATTTGGTGCGCCAGCATGGTGTGAACGAATCTACGATCCGGATGATAAAGAAGGATGCAGCCAAGATAAAGGAGCACATGAACATCACAAAGTCTACAGGTGCTTCTATGATCAATTATTTTCACAACCAGGTGCTTCTCAAGACGGAAAAATTACTTGTGAGCTATTTGGTGCGTCAGGCGCGACGGAACATGGCGGTGGACACACACTCTGTTAAGGAGTACGCATGTGAACTGTATGCTGCAGTGTCACGAAAGATGGGAATTACAGAGCCCAAACCCTTTAATGCTTCCTCTGGGTGGTTACAGAGGTTTAAGAAGAGGAACAAGATCACCAATATCAACATTGGTGGTGAAAAAGCTAGTGCTGACCGTGTTTACGTGAGATTATGGAGGAAGGACAGTACACCGGCGACCAGGTGTTTAACATGGACGAATCTGGTCTTTTTTGGAAAAGGCTACCTTCCAAGACCTTCGTTGTGAGGAATGCCAGCAAGATTCGGGGCCGGAAGTTGCAGAAGGAGCGCATCACCGTCCTGTTTACCACCAATGCCTCCGGTACCTGTAAGCTCAAGTTATCGGTGATCCACACAGCACGCAAGCCGCATGCCTACAAGAGCATGGACATGACCAAGCTAAATGTCCACTGGCTGACCGCACATAAGGAGTGGATGTTCTCTACACTGTCCCTCTCCTGGTTTGATGACTGTTTTGTTGCCGATGTGAAGAAGTTCTGTGAGCAACAGAATGTGCCATTCAAGATTTTGTTGCTGCTGGACACTCGCCCCTACTGTTAGATCATCACCCCAACGTAAAAGTGGTCTTCCTTCCTCCCAACACTACGTCTATATTACAGCCCATGGACCAAGCGTTAATTTGTAATGTAAAAGCTGCATTCTCTACGAAAAAATTCAAGCTCCTGAACGACTACACCAACACCAGGGAAGAGTTGCGTAACCTAAGTGACACCACCACCGATAGCAAGAGTGAAGACGACGAGGATCAACAGTTGGCAGAGCAACAAGTACTTTTAAAACAATTCTGGAGAATATTCAACATCAAGAAAGCTGTGGACTTCTTGGTGGAGGCATGGGATCAGCTGTCTGTAGCAACTGTTCATCACGCATGGCGACATGTGTTGCAAGGCATTCCGGCCGTTAGGCAGAGTCAATCTGTGACTGGTGAGGTTCAGACTGTTGCAGTAGCAGTGGACCTTGCCAGAGAAGCTGCGCAGAGTGTTACAGTTGCAGGCTTCTCTGAGACCACCAACGACGACATCCTTGAGGTTATAAGGGATCCTGATGTGACTACCGACGAGATGGTAGATGATGATGACGTCAGTGAAGAGGCAGGTGGTGCGTCATCCCAAGAAGAACACCGCTTATCCCATAGTAATGTTAGGGGTGCCATCGAGTGTATCGAGAAAGTTAAGCTCCTCCTTTCCGACGACCCTGATGCAAACAGGTATGAAATTTTCACTACCCAGCTGTTGCAGACTATGGAGCCCTACTTCAAGGTTTATCACGACAACGTAAACACCAACCGTCAGCAAAGCATAACGGAGTTCTTCGCCCGCAACCCACCACAGTCAGCCCAAGCCAGTGATAGTGACAGAGGTAGAGACAGTGATGATGACTTTGAGGGATTTGTCAGGGAGGCCCTGACAAGTGTGGATGACAGTGATGGTGACTCACCTGAGGGCCAGTAGCCTGCCCTCTGCCTCGGAACCAGCCTCCATCCCCATATGCCGACCCATCTCTTCTACTAACGTAAGTGTTAAACCTAACTTTTAGTTTTCCTAACTTAACCTTTATTTTTCCTAACCTAACCTCTTCTATATTTATTGTGTGTGCATTAGGGGGCAGGGAAAAAACACTTTTATTTGAGTTGCAGGCTGCACTTTTCAGGCATCGTTTGTATGGCTGTAACAAACACCTGTGCAAAATTTCATGCCATTTCATGCATACTTACCCTGCCGCATCGCGAACGACTTTTTGTCAACTTTTAGTGTATACCAAAAATTAGGTGTCATTTAATGTTTTCCAGGATAATGATAAATTTTACATGGGTGACATCGATTTAATTCACATGTTATTTTACAGGTACACCGTATAGAAAATCATTACAAGTTCATATTGAAATTCTTTTTTGTGCGGAACCGTGGCATCATTTTCCTAGACAATAATCTTTGCCTAATATATCCATCTCTCAATTCGTATCCCGTCACTTCAGTGCAAGCTTCAGTCATCACTTTTATGCCTCTCTCGACCGCCTGAGTGCTGTTTGGCCACTTGGGCACCACTAATGGTGTCTCAAGAATGTCATTAACCTGTAGATTTGACAGAGAAGCAATGTAAGGAGGCTCAGTCTTGAGTTCATTCCTCCAGTTAATCATGGAATGATAGTTTTTTGCTTGCCACTTTAGTTTCGGAGTCACCACCTTTCTCATGTTGACTACAGGAGGCACATCCTCATTCCCATCTCCATCTTTACCCTCCTCATCAGTATAGTTTAACAAATTCTTGTCAACAGCAGCATCAGAATCTTCCTCCTCCTCTTCAGATCTGCCAGTGCATTCTTCCTTTTGCTGATTCTCCTCTCTAATTTTTCTTATCATTGAGACAGCTTTTTCTCTAACAGTCATGTCCTCATCTGCACACATACCAAGAAGAAGTTGATCTGTGTGGGCGAAGTATGCATTTCTCTGGACAGCCTTCTTCACTATCGTCTCCTCCTCACTATTCAGGTGTTTCATATATAGCAGGGACTGGAATACGTTCCTTGAGCCGTGTGTTACGTAAGGGTGTATCTTGATGTAAAACCACATTGGAGCACTGAACTTTATTATTGTAATGACAACTCTTTTCAACTCTGGCTGGGTCTTGATGTTGCTACATACAGCCTGAGGATTCTACTCCATAAGGTGTTCCACCTTGACACACAGGGAGGACCTGGCTCAATAGCAGCCAAGTCATCTTCAACAACACCTGTGATAACTCCTTTACAAATCCTATACAGGTATTTCTGATCCCAGGACAGATCTTTCTCCACTTCATCATTAAACACAGGGAAATCAGGGAAACTGACTGGCTGGAAGGCGACAACTGGAAGCTCAGACAAAGACTCCTTGATCTGCTTTCCAATGGGACCACGCCAATGCTCAGGACCACTTGGTTTACCATCATAGTGATAAAATACTGCGCGGAAAGGCCGACCCCCAAACTCCACTTTTTGACGACACACAACTATGTTGTAGTAAAAATATTATCTTAACTTTATGATGGTATGCACACACAATTAATAATTAAGAGAAATATCAATAATATTAGGTTTTTTAACACTTACGTTAGTAGAGAAGATGGCTGGGCACACGGGGATGGGGGTTGGTTCCGAGGCTGAGGGCAGAGTATTGGCCCTCACCTGTATCACTTGTATCAATTGTATCACTATCCACCACAGAGGCTTGCAGGGCCTCTTTGTCAAACCCCTCAAAGTCCATATAAGTCCATATCCTCACTATAATTATCACTATCACTGACTTGGGCCGGCTGTGGTGGGTGGCGGGTGAAGAACTCGATAATGTTTTGATGACTGGGCGACCTTGTGCGCACCCTTCTCGCGCCGCTTACACAACATGGCGGATGGCGGGAGAGATGGTGGGAGGTTTGGATCCAAAAATGGCGCGGCTCGCCAGCCGCTCTCCGCGTAAAGGGGTATACGCACCGCGGAATGTGAGCATTCCGGTTTCGGCAGGGTACCGCGTAAACGAGGAAACGAGGATTGTGGGACCGCGTAAAGCGAGGGTTGACTCTATTTTTTTTAAATCAACCCTGCACTGCATTATATATTTTCAATATGTAAAATATATTTCAAAGTGACCAATAATTTGACCGGAAACACAGAAAAAAGCATTTATGTTGAAGAGTCTCAAACAAGATGTTCTTTCCTCTGAACTGGTAAACAAACTGACGCCAAGCTTGGTGTGTTGGGTGGCTGTTTGGCTTGCAAAAAACTAGCTTCCTGTACTTCAATTATATTCAATAATTGTTAAAATGACTAAAAAATTTAATATAAAAATGTTAAAATTATTAAATAGTACAACCTTCTTGATATTTAATAAAATGGTAAGGAATTTAAGCCCTAAAACCGATTACTGTATTGGCGGACTATTACTACAGCTACTGAGCAGCCAAATGCAGGTGAAAACATGTTTGGAAAAATTCGTAAGAAATTCGTTAACCAAGGGTTTGCTCGTTAACCGAAGTGAAGAATCTTATGGAAGGTAATTCGTTAACCGAGGCGCTCGTTAGCCGAGGGATCACTGTAATGGGAAAATCTTCTCAGAAATAATCATAAACAAATGTATACTAAAAATGTTTAGTCTACCTTCAAGTCTACTCCGTGCTTTGTTATTAATAAAGCATTGAGTAGACTTGAGGGTAGTGTCAACATTTTTTATATACTGTACATTTGTTTATGATTATATGTGAGAGTATTTACCCATTATTTTTTATTTGTGCGTGTTTTGTTTGTGTGTGTCTACACACACACACACACACATATACAATACAGGTAAAAGAAATAATTGTCATAAGGGCCAACACATAAAGGGAATAGACATTTCTTTTTACACAAGTGAAAATGTCCCCCCCGGTCAGCAAATGTTATTCACGGATTTGGCTATTCGTGGTCATTTTGAGAACCTCACCCCCCGTGAATTTGAAGGGCATGCTGTAGTTGCAAGCATTCTTATTTCTCTGGGTAGCAGGTGCTGTAGTGCACATTTTCAATCAACTGATACTCTCTAGTATAATTCGGGGATCAGGCGAGGAAGCCCCTCTCTCTTGACCATCTAGATATCTGAATGACCTTCTTATAAGACCTACTAGTTTCATTGCCTGATTTACATTCTTGTCACGATGGCCCGAGAACTTACGTTCATTTTTACCATACACACTCAGGTACTTTTCACATTCGGTCTCTATTAATGCAGTTTCTTCAGCCAATTGGGACATGTGATGTGCCTCTTTACTGTTGGTACGACCCAGGTGCAGCCTTTTACGCTTCGTGACATTGAATCTTAGCAGCCATTTCTTCAACTGTTCTTGAAGATCACAGAGATCTTTCTGTATCTCTTCACAGCCTGTTTGGTTCATAAATTTCGCTCAGCATCGTCCACAAACTTTTGTATGGAGGAGTGTATAGCTTCTGGCATGTAATTTATGAAACAAACAACAATGGGCCCAATACACTGCCCTGTGGTGTCCTGCTTGTCATAGGAACACATGACGATTTTGTGCCATTAATCACCACACGCTGCTTGCAATTGTGAAGAAAGTTTCCGAACCACGCTAGGACACTTTCCAGAATCCCGTACCCTTCCAGTTTAATTTTCAACCTTTAACGGGGTACACTGTCGAAAGCTTTGGCATAATCTAGGAATATATTGTCAATATTACCACTTTGTTCCAGAGTTTGAGTCCAAACATCCAGGACCTCTAGTAATTATGTTTAGCAGGAGCGCCCCCAGCATAAAATTGTGTGGACAGTCCTTTACAAGGTTGCTTCATAATAGATTTTCCATTTTAGCATCTCATATAATGCACTCTAGTACTTGACACACATGCTGGTCAGACTCACCAGTCTATAGTTGTTCGTGGAGTGACGATCGCCCTTCTTGAAGATAGGACTCACTTAAGCCATTTTTTAATCACTGGGGTCCTTTTGTTCATCCAGGCATTTACAGAAGAGGATCTTCAAGGGCTCAGCTAACTTGTTGCACAACTCTCTTAGCACTCTGAGGTGCACTATGTCAGGGCCGGGACTCCTTTGACCCTTTAGCTTCGACAATTAATTTTTTATATTCTTTTCTGAGAACACAATGTGGGTCAGCACTGTGTCAAACCGTGTTTCCTCAGACACAGGAAAATTGTTCACATTCTCTTGTGAACATATGTGAAAAATATTTGTTCAATGCCTCCATCTTGTCCTGGTCAGGATGTGTGTAATTACAGTCTTCAAGCCTCAGACCTGATATGCCGAGTTGCATTTTTTTAATTTGGGTAGCAGTAAAAAGCTTTTGGCTTTGACTTGACCTCACTTGTAATCTGCCTCTGGAACTTTTCTACACTCTGACTTTGCTTGGTTCCTTGGATCTGGCTTACATCCTCCTGTCCTGCTCATCATTTGTCCTAAACCACATCTTGAAATTCTGAACTTACTTCTTAACTTTCCTTACCGCCGCATGGTTCATGTGTAACGGTCTCCTTGTATTCCAGTATGCACTGGGTTTGGTCTTGGTTGTTTATTTATCAATCAAATGGTTAACTTTACTGGCTATGATATTCAGTGTATTGTCTGTGTTCTTGTATCTCAGGAAGTCAGACCCGTGAATACCCCTCATCTCCTCTCTCATCCCATCGTAATTACCTTTGTAATATTTGAACCTTGGCCTGTTTTTGTCATGAACCAAGTAACAGTTAAATCTAAAGAACAACATTACGTGGTGACTGGTGCCAACGTGGACTAGGTGTTCCAGCTTGGCCACCATACCTTCCTCATTAGTTATGATGAGGTCCAGCGGTTTAGGGTGTTTGCCCCTTCCTGTAGTGAGTCACATCTTTAACATGTTGGATTAGAAAATTGTCTCAGAGTTTCTACAAAAAGAGTAGAGGGATTATTAAGGTCATTTGGTGTGTATTCATTTATCCAGGAGGTGGCTAGGGGAGCACTCATTGTCAATTAAGGTTCTTAAGTTCCTTTGGTTTAATAAGCTACATTTTGGGGATCTGTAGATACACCCGACAATGAGTAAGTCTCTCCCCATCAGTAATTTTACACTGCTTGGATTCTTCAAAAACATCCTCTCCCCACACCCCACCTGGCTAGCTCTAAGGCCTTGCCTAGCATAGATAACAAAGCCCCTCTTGCAAGTTACTTGGAGAAAGGTTCGTCAGTCATATCTGTCTCGATTCTCCTGTTCTTGTACAACAGGTCTACAACACCTATGTCGGGTTGATGTACCTTCAGTAGTGTTTAAAAATCCACTCTCTTATTAAGTAACATGTCATTGTTAGTGTACATGACATTAAAGCTGGAATTTATTTTCAGTATCGTCTCCAGCTTCCTTACATTCTCAGCAGCTGCCTCGTTTAGTAAATACATTGTATTTTATGGGTGTAGTCAGAGATGACACTGTTTACATGGCACTGACCTCCTCCTGGGTGGGAGGTGGAGTGGATGGGGGGGGGTTGGGTGTCCCTCTGTCCCCTGGTTCTGTACTAATGCATTTGCCTCCACTACCTTCCCTTTATATATAACCCATCCATGTCCGTCCTTGATCCTTATCGGGGGTAGATATTCGCCCTTTTTTTCTGGTAACCAGCCGACTAATAGAACTGAATAGTTACTAGCCCTTCCCAAAGTTTAATAGCCCTTCCAAAATTTTACAAAACATAAAAAAAAAAAAAAAAACATTAAAATTTCAATAGTTGACATATATTTGGTAGGCCTACATAGAAAGTTGTTTACTTTGACACTTTATTTAACATAATAGGAAAAGGTAAATTATATTAAAATTGCAAACACTGGCAAGCACAACATATTATTGTAATATGGATAATCTGTTTCCTTGTTTACTTTTTATCATTAGCTGAAATTTATAAGATTTTTTAGACCCCCTTTAAAAAACTACTGTACTGTATTGGAAACCACACGTCAGTGAAGTTGTCAAATCCTCCAGTTTCCGTCTTCCTCCCTAAATGCCACACAACGTAAACACCTAGAAAAAGTGCAAAAGAGGGCATGCAAGATTATTCTCTCCCCTTCCTACTCCACATATCAAGAAGCGCTCAACACACTGACCCTTTCGACTCTCACTGACCATCACCACGACCTCATCTGCAAATTTGGTAAGAAGCTTCTACACCATCCTCGACACCGGCTCTTACTACCACCTGAGATCCCTAGTCCGAGAATTGCTGTTCGACACCACAACCGCATCCAGCCCATACGTGCACGAACTGATCGCTATAAGAACAGCCCAGTCCCAACCATTGTAAAAATTCTCAATAACTTGTAATAAACCAGTGTATTCACTCCCAGTAAACACTACTCCTTGCACTGTCACTATGTTGAAATGAACTGTAGTTTGAGCTTTTCCCCATCTAGTTATTATATGTCTTATTTGTGTCACTTATGTTACTTGTATATTATTTGTAATTCGAAACCCATTCCCCAAATATGTAACTGTATATTTTCAGCCTTCTGGCTGCCAAGCTCTTTCAATAAACCGTTAATTATTATTATTATTATTATTATTATTATATGTAACTACAAGTAACTGAGGTCTTTCTTCACTGGATTTGGTCAATAAGTTTCTGGATACAGTACTGTAGGGTCGGGATATATCACAAGATAGGGTCCAAGGATGTTCACTATATACTAAATCTCGATATATAATTACATGTAATCACTGGGGAAAATAGGGTTAGGTTCTGGAGGCCAATAAAAGTGACTAAACTTGACTTAATGAGTTTATTTTCTTACTAACTAAAGCACCAATGAACATTAGACTCGGGAACACCAGACTCGAGAACACCAGGAACA
Source organism: Homarus gammarus (assembly GCA_958450375.1). Taxonomy (NCBI): domain Eukaryota; kingdom Metazoa; phylum Arthropoda; class Malacostraca; order Decapoda; family Nephropidae; genus Homarus; species Homarus gammarus. The sequence continues at coordinate 280,031 of CAUDMG010003769.1, forward strand.
CCAAACTCGGCAGGTGATGCGGCGTCCCATGGGCCATCCCGAGAACACCAGATGCCACACTGCCTCCCACACCTACATAAATGAACAAACCAAAAATATTAGTTACAGTATTGATTCTTTTTCATTAAGCTTTCCATTCTCTTCACTTCACTTTTCACGTCATTTACACTCACCCTAACCCCTACGCCCCGGTCTAGGGTGGCGGTGACTGTACCCCCCCATGCGGGGTAAAATGGGAAAAATAAATTTTTCCAAAAATATATTTTAACCTTTATAAATGATAAAACAATGAGAAAGACATAAGAAAAACTATATATTGTCACCTCAGTGACGAGTGATATAAGGAGAAAGGTGCGTTTTCTTACAGGGAGCAGCTCGCGGTCACTATGCATTAGGGGTCCTTTTCAGTGTGCTGAGCATTATAATAAGGTAAAGACTAAACTTTAAGTTGTATAAAATAAATGACATATTTATAAAAGGCAATAGAATAACATATAAACAGCACAGAGAAATGAAAAATAGAAGAAAATTATTGTAGAAGTACAGTACAGTGGGGTATGCTATAACGAACGTAATTGGTTCCAGAACCTCGTTCGTTATAGCATTCGTTCGTTATAGGATTAATCCGTTCCAGGCCCCCAAATACAACCGCTTAACACTGAAAAAATTCTGTGGAAAATGTAAAAAATACGGTACTCTATCTTACCTTAGTGTTATTCAGCATGCAGGTACCCCTAAACACTGGCACATCACTATCACTTCCACTGGGAGTCTTGGCTTTAAGGTCCTCAAACAATTGTTTAGCCTTCTCACAAATTATAGCTTCACTAATGTTACCACCTGCCATTTCTTTCTCCTTTATCCACACTAAGAGTAAATTTTCCATCTCTTCAATCACATTACACCTTGCTTTGCTAAGTCTAAAGATTCCCTTAGCCACTTGCACAGTTTTTAACTCCTCTTTATTCTTCAAAATCGTACATATAGTCGATTTAGCCATCCCATATTCATCACTAAGTTTCGCAATGCTTCTTCCATTCTCACGTTTCTTTATAATTTCTTTCTTAGTTTCAAGGGTTATTAGCTTTCTCACTCGCTTTGGACGATTCATTGTTACAATTGTATACTTGTATAACAAAATAGTTATAAAAATAACGCGAATTTCCACATCAAAAGACGAAATTTAAACAATAACAGTGGTGCACTGGCTACACAATGAGACAAAGATGGCGCCTGACGCTCTTGTTGTGGGTCGCGGTACAACAATATTCATGCGCCAGGCGAAATAGTCCGGTATTCATCCACGTTCGTTGTAGGAGTTGCGTTCGTTATAGCATTCTCAATTTTATAGGTAAAACCGTTCGTTATAGGAATATTCGTAGTAGGATCCGTTCGTTATAGCATACCCCACTGTATACATATATTAGCAGTGCAATTTAAACAAAAATATATTTTACTTACCCATTTTATTTATACATTAATTCTCTTCTCCTTCTTTTGCGATGTAAACTGCATTATAACGTCATCATAAAAGGAGCCTCTTTGTCTTAATTCTGTGAGTAAATTATTTTCAACAGAATTTCCCATTGTGTAAGAAGGGTGAAAATGATGTTAAAGTATCTAAATTAATTGCACATTGAGCTTTAAATTCTTGTACTATGTAAATCAAAACAAAGAAATATATTTTCACATTCACAGTAAACGGAAACGAAGTACAGAGCAACACTTCCTCCACTGCGGGCTGGGTGCTACTGGCTGGCCGCTCGACCTCACTCGCTATAAACCCCGTCCCTCCCCGCCTCAGTACCCCCGTCCCCTCCCTTCTGGTACTACTACTCAAAGTATGCGGTGACAGCTCCGCTCTGCAGCTAGTAGCAAGCCAACAGGAAAGCCAAGAAACAACAATTGAGGTTAACAGTGTGTTAATACATGTAAAATGTCCTGTATATTTATCTACATTAAAAAAGAGTATTAAATCATTATTTATGACTTCTGTGGATGTGCGGAGCACACCTAGCACACATTAAATATGTGCCTCTGGTCCTTTTTCCGTCTCCTTTGTGTCTGAGATGGCCAAAAATACATATTTTTACTGATACAAATATTTATTTCCTTTAAATAATTCATTTAGAATTAATTTTATTTGCATTACTTTTCATAAAGACTGTTCGGCGACACACACCCGGTCTGTCGCCAGACTGTCTGGTTGTCTTTGTGTTTGGGAGAGCAAGTAAGTCATAAATAATTATCGGAATAATAATTCCACAAATAAATACATTCATATCACAATCATACCATTATCATCTCATAATACTACACTACAATACAACTACACTACTTTTAGTAATATTACTTTGATACAACATGATAAAAGGGACAAACAATGGAAAATAAACAAACAAAGGAAGGTACTTACCAAGAAGCTTCCCTCCGACCGCGCTTAAGAGGTGAGGTGGTGGTGATAGGTGGTGTTGGTGCCACCCTGACTCCTAGCTAGCTGTCTGCCAGTGCCCGTGGGTAGAGACGAGTGAATTCATACAACAGTGTACCTTTCTCACAAACATGTCACTTTGTTTCTGACAAATACACTTATACTATTATTTACACTATTTACAAGCACGTGCCACATTAATTTAGAGTGTTTTCTTGGAGTAGTACTTCACGAAGCAAGGTGGACATAGACCAATGTCACACTCCTTGCACCACGTCATCACGTCCATACACTTAGCTGCGCGCTTTGTGGTGTTAGCACAGACGTAACACCGCCTTTGCCCCTTACGACCACCTGGATCAGTCGGAAGGAAGTCCATGTTGTGACGAACGACCCAGTCACGTGCAAGCAGTCTGTCAGGTAGGCCTGCTTGGCTGTGACGTCGTGGTACAGCTGCCACGAATGGTGCCATAATTCTCCAGGAGTTGCATTATCACTTGCTTCTGAACAACCCTGAGAGAGCATTTTTCCCGGTTTTTACTAGGTACAAGTTGTATGCATTCTGGATGATGATGTCCAAGAGGTCTCCTTGTACCACTTGAGACATTTTCTTACAGACTCAATTGCACCAACCTGCACGTCACTCTTGTCCACGAGGCGCATGTTTACAGTGTAGTCCACGACAGTGTCAGGTTTTTTCATTACCTCTCTTGAGGTCAAGTCCCTTTTTCCACTGTCAACCATTTCACCCTTGTGAACGGTTGACAGCATCTGTACAGAACGCTTATCTTGCCAGCGTATTGCAAGCATCTTGTCTGCTTGCTTCAGCCGGATCTCTCCTCGGGCAGGTTTACCAGTAAACAAGAGCCACTGTTACCAGTTCTTACGTACAGTTCCACAAGAACCTGTGTCATGTTCAAGTAGGAACTTGGCCAAGGCAGGCGAGGTATAAAAATTGTCCGTGTAGAGGATGTGATTCCCTCCAAAGTAGCGGTCCATAAGTATCTTGACAACGGCTCCAGAGAAACCATGTGGGTCGCCCTTGGGTATATCTACGTCACTTGCTATGTAAACTATGAGATCTAAGACATACCCAGTATTGCATTCACACAGCACAAAGAACTTGATCTCAAAGCGATGTCGTTTGGAGGGAATGTATTGTCTAAAAACAACACGTCCTCTGAAAAGCACCAGCGACTCGTCCACCACTACGTTTTGAAAGGGTCTGAAGAACTTCATAAAGCGTTCCTTCAGCATTGTAAAAACTTCTCTTATTTCCCAAAGTCTGTCACCAGTCACAGGAATGTTGTTATTTACGAAGTGTATATAACGTAGGATGGAGGCAAGCCGGTCTCTGGACATGAATTTTGCAAACAATGGAATTGCTGTGATGTCATCAGGAGAGATCCAATACTCCTGAAGTACATATTTTTGCACATGTGCCATCAGCATCAGTAATGCAAAAAACACATACAGTTCGGCAACTCCGACATCACTCCATCGACGCATGTGTGGCGAGGGGCCAGAGCCCGGGTCAACATCACACGTGTACTGATAAAATTTGTTTGTCTCGGTACACAGTAAGTCCATAATTGCACCACCAAAGAACGCACAAAAATGATCTATCTCGCGTGATTCCTCTGTACAAGAAAATTCAGGAGTAATTCCACCTGATGATCTTCTGAATTCAGGGACATCAGGCTGAAAATTACTGCCATCAGGCCAAACAAATGCATCCATTGTCCCTTGTCTAGGTCGGGTCCTCTTCCTTACTGGTTGACACAACATCATCTAACTCGATGCTATCCTCTTGGTCACTAGGCTGATAATCACTGTCTTCATCACCACTTTCATCAGAATCGACCACTACAGCACTCGCATCAAATAGTTCTGTCCTTATTTCGCTATCATTCAACCTGCGGCGATGGCGCTTGATTGGGGTAGAATATTCAGGAGGGGGGGGGGGGACACAAGAAGTTGAGGGATTACTCTCCACGACCCCGGATGAATGGTTACTGACCGCCCTGAGCCTAACCACGCCCCCCCCCCCGGCCTGTGTTCCAGGGAGAAGAATAGTCATACTGGTATCTGATAATTATCGGAATAATAATTCCACAAATAAATACATTTACAACAATCATAGCATTATTTTCCAGTAATACTTCACTACAATACAACTACACTACTTTTAGCAATATTTTTTTGATGCAACATGAACATGACAAAATGGACAAACAATGAAAATGAAACAAACAAAAGTAGGTAATTATGTTCAGGAAGCTTCCCTGTGGCCGAGGTGTGGCGTGGCAGGCAAATAGTCACAAGGGAACCTGATGACCTGAGCTGGGCATTTAAACAGTGGCGGGAAAAGACGCGCGTTCTGGAACGTCATCCGGGGCCTAAGGATTAAAATTTGGAATCTGCTGACTCATCACTCGCCACTCGACTCACAGCCAACGTCCTCCGTGTCACGTGACAACTGCGTGCCTAAACACAGAACTGTAATGAAACATTAGTACATGTTTTCATACATATTTTATGTTTGCTTTTTCACATGGAAATATGAAATAAACATGCCTAAATGAATGTAAATGTGATAACTCACCAACATCATCGCCTGAGTCGGTATGTGTAGTGCCTGCCTGCACCCCTGACGGTCCTGCCTGCACCCCTGACAGTCCTGCCTGCACCCTTGACGGTCCTGCCTGCACCCCTGACGGTCCTGCTTGCACCCCTGATGGTCCTGCCTGCACCCCTGACGGTCCTGCCTGCACCCCCTGACGGTCCTGCCTTCACCCCTGACGGTCCTGCCTGCACCCCTGACGGTCCTGCCTGCACCCCTGACGGTCCTGCCTGCACCCCTGACGGTCCTGCCTGCACCCCTGATGGTCCTGCCTGCAATGTTCGGTGGATTTGGCATCCTGTGTACCGCCGGCAAGGCCGTGGGTTCGTAACACACTGCTTGCCTGCGGTGCCCACCGTTTCTCAGTGGATGTCGGTCACACGAGAATAACTCGTTATAGTACCTCCTTCTTTCCTCACACAGCCAAACTGTGGAATGCTCTGCCTTCTTCTCTGTTTCCATGCTCTTACAATGTCTCACTTTAAAAAGCTGGTTTTCCAGCATCTTCGTGGTGTAGATTAATACAGTACAGTTGGCCCTTAACATACGCAGGGGTTAGGTAACAGAGATACCCGTGAATGTTAAAAATCCGTTTAGTGTACTTTTGATGCCCCCCCCCCCCCCCCCCCAAAAAAAAAAAACCCTTGGCCCCCCATGTCCTTATTTACCATATATACCTGTGTGTAGTTCGAGTTTTTAGGACCAAATTATTTGGCAAAAGTTGGGGATCGACCTCTAAACGGGTAATAGTTTCGTTAGGTTGAAAAATATTTACCAGTAATTACCAGTAAACAATGGAAATGATGCACCAACGCACCACCGGCTGTGAGTGTCGGTACAGTTGCCAGCGCAGATCTCTTGCGTCATCATAGCAAGCCCAAAGTAGCCAAATGCATGGTATAATAATAATAATAATAATAATAATATACGGTTTATTAATAGAGTTGCAGCCGGTGGCTGAAAATATACAGACTTACATTTGATTTAGACATAATGATATAATATGCATTGAATACATTTACAGGGCTGTACAGTACATAAATCAGGAATTGTTTATTATTTTAACAATAAATGGGATGGTGCTGTTCTTATATCTATCGGTGCGGGCTCTTATGGGCTGTATTTTGTTGTAGTGGCGGATTGCGCGAATTGGGTGGGGGCTGCAGGTGGCAGGAGGTGGCGATGACGAGGGTGGTGCAGTAGTCCACTGCCAAACCTTTCCAGTGCTTGGTGGTGGAGGTCACTGAGGGATGGCATTTCCAGGGTGGAGAGAGCGTTGGTGTAGCCGGAGTATTCTGTGCCGAGCATGATTCTGCAGGCCCTTTTCTGTGCCTTCTCTAGCTGACGTTATTGGGTGGAGTTGAGAGAAGACGACCAGGCTGGTGACGCATATGTAAGTTTGGGGAGAATAAGGCGTTGTAGATGGTCCTCAGCTCTGGCGTGACCTAAGTCGTCGTAGCATGTAGAGACGGTACGAGGCTGCCTTGACTGTGTTATTTACATAGGCCTTCCAGTCAAGTTTGTTGTCTATAGTTGCACCTAGGAGTTTGGCAGACTGCACCAGCTGGAGAGGATGGGCACCCACTGTGACTGCTGGGGCTTGCACTGGAGTGGTGGCGGTATTGATGTGCATGACTACGGTTTTGGTGTGGTTGATGGTGACCTTGTTCTCCGTGGTCCATGCCTGTAGCCTGTCCAGGGTGCCTTGTAGCGATGAGTAGTCTGGTGCAATGTTGTCCACTGAAACCCCTACAGTGCAGTCATCCACATACTTCCACCTGTGAGGAGTGTCCGATAGAGCGTCGTTGATCAGGATGAGGAAGCACAGTGGTCCCATTTTGGTCCCTTGGGGATCACCGCAGGTGAAGTGTTGGAATGTAGAGACCAAGCCTTGATACCTCACTGCCTGGCGACGTCCACTCAAGAAATCAGTGAGCCATGAGACCAGGTTGGTGGGCAGCCCTAGTGCAATAGCCTTGTTGATAACAGTGCAGTGATCAACAAGGTCAGAGGCCTTCCTGAAGTTCACAAGGGCAACGGCCAGTGATGTCTTACGTTTCTGCAAGTTTTTGTGCAGAAAATCCAGAAAGCTCACCAAGCAGTGTGATGTAGAGGAGGTCCTCATATTGCCAAATTGCTGTGGATCAATTGACTGATAGATACTGGCAAATGCCCACTCAAAAACAAAGTCCTCACAAAGTAGACTGGGTATGGGGGTAATGGCAACTGGCCTGAGGTCGTTAGGGAACTGTGGGGTGGTGACCTTGGGGATGGGGGTGACAAATGTGGTTTTCCATTCATTAGGGCATTTGCTTTGTCTGAGGGATGCATTAATAATGGAACAGAGGGGGGTGGCAAGTTCGACTGCAAACTCTTTGTATATTTTGATTGGGAGGTCAATTGGGGTCGTGGAGCGTTTGGATTTAAATTTCAGGAGTTTGTTGGCGATTTCATATGGTTGAACACTGGGAGGGGGGAGGAGGAAGGTAAGTAAGCTGGGGGGAGAGTGAGGTCAAGACTGGGTAAGGTAAGACATGTGGTAGCAAAGTGGTTATTAATTATCTCAGCTGCCTCCTCACTAGGTAAATGTGAGATGAAAGGAAGTGTGGGGAGACAGACTGTTGAGACCACAGAGATCTTTTACCTTGGAGTACCACTGACCGATGCCGACTTCCTTGAGGCCGTGCACTTTCCTGGGATAATAAGTCTTCTTGGCAGACTTGATTTCCCTGTTGACTTGGTTACGTAGACTTTTGTACAGATGGTTGTTGGTGTAGTATGCCTTGTTGCATTGCTCAATAAGTCTTTTTATGCCCCTCAGTGTTTTGGCTGGAAAGAAGTGGTGGTAGGCTTTGGTGATAGTGCCCAGGTAATTATCCCACTTGTTCTGCACATCGCCTACCGTGATCACTTCAGTCCAGGGATACCGGGTTATCCATTGTCCGAAACGCCGCATAGCAGAGTCGGGGGTGGGTCGGTAAGTCCTGGTGGCAACTGGCGGTGGTGAGAAGGTGGGGGTAGGTGACCACAGTAGGGACAGGTGGGGGCTGCGTCCTATGGGAGGCAGCGGCTGGGGGGGAAGGTAGTGGTTACCGAGATCAGTCGTAATGAGGTCAAGGGTGGCATTGCCATGTGTGGGAAAGTCTACTATTTGTGTAAGGTGGAGGTGTTGGGTGATGTCACTGATGTCTAACTCATTGAAGTCACCTCATATCACTAGTTTAGCACATGGAAATCTGGATCTCAGGGAGTCAGCAGTGTCTATAATATGAGTAATCAGTACAATGGCGGTTGGTGCGGGGGGGGGGGGGATGATAGCATACAGACAATGAGGCAAGCTGGTGGGGGTGGGAGTGACCTGAACCCATAAGGCTTCTACATCTTCAGGTACATAATAATAATAATAATAATAATAATAATAATAATAATAATAATAATAATAATAATTTATTAACGGTTTATTGAAAGAGCTTGGCAGCCAGAAGGCTGAAAATATACAGTTACATATTTGGGGAATGGGTTTCGAATTACAAATAATATACAAGTAACATAAGTGACACAAATAAGACATATAATAACTAGATGGGGAAAAGCTCAAACTACAGTTCATTTCAACATAGTGACAGTGCAAGGAGTAGTGTTTACTGGGAGTGAATACACTGGTTTATTACAAGTTATTGATAATTTTTACAATGGTTGGGACTGGGCTGTTCTTATAGCGATCAGTTCGTGCACGTATGGGCTGGATGCGGTTGTGGCGTCGAACAGCAATTCTCGGACTAGGGATCTCAGGTAGTAGTAGGAGCCGGTGTTGAGGATGGTGTAGAAGCTTCTTACCAAATTTGCAGATGAGGTCGTGGTGATGGTCAGTGAGAGTCGAAAGGGTCAGTGTGTTGAGCGCTTCTTGATATGTGGAGTAGGAAGGGGAGAGAATAATCTTGCATGCCCTCTTTTGCACTTTTTCTAGGTGTTTACGTTGTGTGGCATTTAGGGAGGAAGACCAGGTGGGGGAGGCATAGGTGAGCTTGGGAAGTTTGAATGTTGTGTAAACACTGAGGAGCTCGGGTGCAGGAACTCCGAGGGACTTGAGTCGGTGGAGGAGGTGGAGACGGAAACTGGAGGATTTGACAACTTCACTGACGTGTGGTTTCTAATTTAGTTTGTTGTCTATGGTGACGCCGAGGAGCTTCGTGGAATCTACAACCTGGAGTGTGTTCGGACCTAGAACACAGTACAGTGCTACACCCCCACCTCTCCTGTCCTTTCTAAGGTGGTGAAATAACTCATAGTTTTCTTTGGCACAGATCTCAGGAACAATTTGCCACGCCTCGGTAATCGCCACAATACCTGCACCAACTGACTTCACTGTGACACTGACCTCCTCCGCCTTGTTGCATAAAGATGTGACATTGGACAGCAGTAGGGATGGTAGGCTGTACCATAGTCGCGGCACTTCATAGCGAGTACACTGTCTTTCAAGTACTGGCTTGACTTTCCTATGCCTGCTCGGCGTGATGATAGGGATTCGTCTGGGAATGCAGCCTTTAGTAGAGTGATTGTGTGGGGTGGAGGATAGCCAGCACCAGACTTCAGCCGAAACAAGTCGGTGCGATGATATCGTGCCACTGGAACACACATATTCACAAGTCTGGCACTTACAGTCACTGACACCTTGAAAATACGCACTGTCTACCCGTAAAAGTACTAAACTACCTTAAGTAGCTACAGGTCGACGTGATGACCTTGGCTGCTGCTGAGTGCCAGGAGACACGTCCTCACTCATTGAGGTCACAAAGGTATGCACAGGACGATGTAAAACAAAGTATTCATTTTTTAAAGTTTATTTATAGATACTGTACATAAATTTTTGTTCATTACATTTGAAACATCAATCTTTGTTAATTAAATTTGAAACAAAAGAAAATTGCAATGCTGTATTTTCATTAAAATATTACATCACAAGTATATTTTACTTTAACCACTGAATGAATATATTCTCAGAAATAAATATGGAAATGTAATATTATGGCTGAAATGACGTACATATTACAGTGTAAAGTGGGATAAAATCATGACGAAAACAATGACTTTCGCTTTCTTTCGTTGTTCAAAAGATTTTACCGTAATCGCTTTTCGAATGGTTTTCAGTTAAAAAACTGTTGTACTGTACTGTATTACAATAATATTATATCCTATCATTAGCCTCAAATCCCACTTCTGAAAACCATTCGAAACATTGGTAACATCTTTTGAACGAAAGAAAGCGAAAGTCATTGCTTTCGTCACAATTTTATCCCACTTTCCATTGTAAAACGTACGTCATTTCAGCAAAAATATTACATTTCCATATTCTCAGAAATAAATAGTACAGTAAAAGTCCAAAAATCCGGATGCCAGAAATCCGGACCACCCGAGAATCTGGACTTTTTGAAAACTCAAACTTTTTTTTTCTTTAGCTGGCTTTTGTATGTATGTGCGCATGTGTGAGTGCCACAGCTGCACAGTGACAACAAGCGACAACGCGGTCGCCACTTTAAAACGAGCAATCAAACTGTGACAACGTATGTAATTTTGAGCCCTACTCTTTCCACTTACAGAGCCCATAATAATGGCTCCTAAAGTAGATAAACTCCGTTGTGTGAAGAGATAGAAGAACACTTTGAAATTGAGTGACAAACTTTAAATAATTAAAATAGAACTTGGTGTGAGCAAAACTGTTCTAATGGAAACATACAACATTGGAAAGTCTACAATTTATGATATAAAAAAGGCGAAAAATAAAATTCTAGAATTCACAGCATTTTCTTTAAAACTGCTCGTTTTGATAACTGAAGCATGCTATATTTGCTAATGAATAAACTATCAAGATGTATCTGTTCATCGCTTCTTTATTCCTCCTTAAATTTGAATTTTAAAAGTACTGCCTGAGAATCAGGAAAATCCGAAAATCCGGACCGACCCAATCCCCAAGCAGTCCGGATTTTTGGACTTCTACTGTAGTTTTGTTGAAAAGTGATGTACAGTATTTAATATTAAAATGCAAAAAGAGCTTTAAAAACAATTAATACTGTTCACCCGTAATGTACTGGCATCTCCACTCGTCCCTGCTCCCGCCAGTCAACACTCCTCCCCGCTCTATCTCTCCGCCTCCTCCACATCGTCACTACTGTTTTGTTACAATAATATTCTATCCTAATTCACTTGAATAAATACTACGATACCATATTTCTGAATATTTTCATTAAAATCCATCAAAATCATTTTCCTTGTCATCGTCTTCAACACCAAATAGCTCCTCTCAGTCTTCTCCTTGAACAGGGCTAGAGGGTATGTGTTTTTCGAATCGTTTTCAGTTAAAAAATAGTAGTTTTGCTGAAACGTGATGTATTTCAATGTAAAATAGGATAAAATACATGACGAAAACAAAAGACTTTACTTAACCTTCTGATGTTCAAGAGATGTTACTCATTTTTTTAATAGTTTTCGGTTAAAATACTGTTACATTACAATGGTATTCTATTCATACTGTGCTTGATATACTACATTCACGGAAATGTAATATTTTTGCTGAAATGACGTACGTATTACAGTGGAAAGTGGGATAAAATCGTGACGAAAACAATGACTTTCGCTTTCTTTCGTTCAAAAGATGTTACCGTAATCGCTTTTCGAATGGTTTTCAGTTAAAAAAACTGTTGCATCACAAGGGAATTAGGATAGAATATTATTGTAATACAACAGTTTTTTAACTGAAAACCATTCGAAAAGCGATTACGGTAACATCTTTTGAACGAAAGAAAGCGAAAGTCATTGCTTTCGTCACTTTCCACTGTAATACGTACGTCATTTCAGCAAAAATATTACATTTCCATATTCTCAGAAATTAATAGTAGTTTTGCTGAAACGTAATTTTACTGTATGCACCGTCGGTCAGTAATATACTGTTTGATTTTGTTGGTGTTTATTGTCTCAATACAGAGGGCACCAATACCTGAAATGTACAGAACAGGAATTAACACACATAGGCTACACCATCTCACACATATACTATACGCTTGGAACAGTACATCTTCCCCTCCCTTTTATTCATGATGACCGTTCTGTATTGCCGTTCTCTTTAGTTCCATGAACGGCCAGGTTTATATTCGTCGCTTGTCTCTCCATCCATTTCGGAGTCATCAACTTCATCCGTTCCAGAGCTTTCACTTCCATCCGTTCCGAAGTCTTCAGCTCCATCCTGGTATTTCTTCGGTTTTACTATAGTACGACGTGGTTGCCTAGCAGCGAGTGGTTCCTCCTCGCTGTTCCCGTCCTGCCTGGACTCGTCCGTCCCTGTCCTCGGCGTGTTGGCAGCTTGGTTGTTTTCCCTGTTTCGATGGATGTTGTCGGTTCTCTCGGCCGTTTTGTGGCTTCCGTCTGTGTCACTGTCTCCGCTGCCGTCATTTCCTCCTTGGCATCTCCCTGGAACTCTTCTCATCTGGGATGTGCTGCATAATATCTTCTTGGGTCCTCGCTGTAGAATAGCTGAATTGCCTCGCCTTTCACTTACCGTCCACGGTTTAGGATCATAATTAGTTGAGAGCTTGTCTTTCTTGGTTTGTTTCAGGAGCACTTGATCAGTTGGTTTCAATTCCGCTAGTTTGGACTTATTCCGGTTGTCGGTCCGGAGTTTCAGTTTCTCCTTTTCTCTTTTATCTCAATTGCGTGCCACATCCCAACATGTCACTTGTGTGTCTTCTAAGTCATGACTCACTTGGGGGAGTTTCACCTTGATGTTCCTTCCCATGAGGAGTTTGGCTGGCGTCTCTCCCGTCATCGAGTGTGGAGTGTTCCTGTAGTGCATCAAGAATTTACCGAGTTGCCGCCTCCAATCTTTCCCCTCAGTATGCATCGCTCGGAGCGCTTTCAACATGGTCACGAAGAACCGCTCGATTTCCCCATTTGCTTGGGGATGATATGGTGTCACTTTGTGGTGTTTTATTCCCCATTCTTCACAGAACTGTGCAAACTCCTTGGCTCTGAACTGTGGTCCGTTATCTGACACGATGACCGCTGGGATGCCGTGTGTAGTGATGCATCCTTCTATCAGGGTCGTAACGGTATCGGTGTTGATAGTTTTGACCACAAAGGCTTCTGGCCACCGGGATCCTGCATCGATGATTCCCAGTACATAGTCACCACTAGGGAATGGTCCACATATGTCCACGTGGATTACCTCCCACAGCCCCTTCATCTCAGACATATTCACCGGATTGGCTTGTTTTCTTGTGTCGAGGCTTGCACATGGGATGCATTGTCTGATTGCCTTCTCCACGTCCTTGTTGATAGTTGGCCACCATACCTTGCCTCGGAGTAGCGCCTTGGTCTTGACCATTCCCAGGTGTGTCTCATGTGCTAGTTGCATCGTGCGTCGTTGTAGTGTTTGGGGCATTATGATCCGGGATCCCCTCAACATGAGTCCCCGTTTTGATGTCAGTTCTGCACGTACGTGTTTGAAAGGCTCCGCTAGTTTATCCGTCCACTCATTTTTGGCGATGGCGTCTTCGAGGGCTCTTATAGTCGGATCCTTCCCTGATTCTTCGAGAATTTCAGATAGTGTCATATCTTTCAGGAACCCGTTGGCTACCACATAGTTGATGAATCCCTCTGCCAGTTTCTCTTCTTCAGAGATTTGATCATCGAATGGCAGGGGTTGTCTAAACAGTATGTCTGCCGGATTGTCACTTCCTTTGATGTGTTGGACCGTGAAGTCGTACTGTTGCATGCGTAGGATCCACTGGAGTATACGGGCTGATGGTTTGCCTTTCGGGCTGAAGATGGTCGTTAGCTCTTTTTGATCGGTCATGATGGTGAATTCTTTCCCGTAAAGATATAGATGAAATTTTTCACATGCCCAAACTATGGCTAAGGCTTCCCTCTCCAGCTGACAATACCATCTTTCCACCTGAGTCAGTGTTCGGGAGGCATAACTGATGGGTTTGAGTACCCCTTGGTGGTTTTGGCATAGCATTGCCCCTAGTCCTACCGGACTAGCATCCACAATTAGTGTGGTTGGTAGTTGAGGGTTGAAGTGCATGAGTGCCTCGCTCTTCATGACGGTGTTCTTCAGCTTGTTGAAGCACCGCTCTTCTTTTTCTGTCCAGGTCCACTTGCTGTTCATTCTAGTCAGGTTTTTCAGAGGTTCGCTCAATGTCGCTAATCGTGGTATGAACCTGGTCAGGTAGTTGATCAGACCTAGGAAGCTGCGGACTTCCTGAACCGTTTCTGGCCGTCTGAACCTCTTCACGGCTTCGATTTTTTCATCTGTCGGTTTGATGCCCTCTTTGGATACAGTGAATCCATGGAATTCAACTTCATATATGTGGAACACGCTTTTGTGTTGGGAGATGGTCAGGTTGTTCTCCTTCAACTTTTGCAGTACTTTTTCCAGAGCACTGTTGTGTTCACTCGTATCCTTGCCCCAGACCAGGATGTCATCCGCTCCATTCCGACAATTCGGACACTTTTGCAAAATCTGTTGTAGCAGACGTTGTCCTTGTTCCGCGGCTAATGCAATGCCCATGACTAACACCTTGTACCTGTAGATACCGGAGTCGCACGAGAATGTTGTTATGTCTCTCGATTCGGGGATTAGCTCGATCTGATGATAGTATGAGTTTAGGTCGATTTTTGAGAATTTCGTGGCCCCGTTAATTTCGCTGAGTAGTTGTTCCATGGTTGGTATAGGATGGTGCATGCGTTTCACCGCTTTGTTTGCTATGCGAAGGTCTGCGCATATCCTGATATCTACATCTGATTTTGGAGCCGTCACCAATGGGGACACCCATGGTGTAGGGCCTTCCACGCTCTCAATGATATCATTATCTAACATTTCTTGTATCTTCTGTTCGACTGCACCTCGAATGTGAAATGGTACTCTCCGAGGTGGCTGTGCGACGGGTTTGACATTTGGGTCGATGTCGAGCTTGAGTTGGAAGTTTTTCATTCTCCCCAGTCCATTCAGCGCTGGTAGATGTTGTTCCAGTATCCTCCTGGTTGATGAAGGCATCTCACTGGTCGTAATCCGGTTATTCTGGTGGATACTGAGAAGGCCAAGATCCAAGCTGGCCCGCTTACTCAGAATATTCCCTCCCTGTTTCGCTGTTGTTTCCAGGATTTTGTGTGCGACTCTCTTCGATCCATTTGACAGTGTTGCAAAGAACTCTCCTCGGAGTGGGATGGGAATGTTTCCATACGCTTTAGGTTGGATATTCGTTTCCTTGAGTACTATGTTCGGTCGTATTTTGTTGATGTGTTCGAATGTGCCCCCGTCAATTAGATTGACGTTTTCCCCTGAGTCAATCAACATCCCGACTGGTACTTATACTATCATCACCTTTTCCTCTGCAGTGTCGTCTGATGTCACTCTGAACATAGGTATGGCCATCGTCAGATTCTTTTGTGCTATTGGACGACACCTGGTGTACGTGATTGTCGTTGTTACCCGTCAAACTGTCCTCTGTCAGTTGTCTGACCCTCTCTTGTCGGTTATGTTTTTTCCTGCACGCGGTGGCAAAGTGGTTGACGATTCCACAGTAGTTGCAATTTTTTCCAAATGCAGGACATTGTCTCTGTCCATGTCGATGGCCAGTACCATTACACCCGAGACAGTTCAGTTTTGGGTTGCGTGGCATGTCCTTACTTTGTTGTCTTCGATTGCTTTTCCAGTCCCGCTGCTGTTGTTGTTTGTATCTTGTGTTTACTTTGTTCACATTTGTGCCTTCTTCACCTTGTTCCATCTGGCAAGCTTGGGCTTCAGTTGATTCATAAGTGTAAGCGATTTGTAGAGCTTTCTGTACTGTTATGTCTGTCTCCTTCAGGTATGCACGATGCATCTTATATGAAGTACATTTCTCCGTCAACTGGTCGATGATGGCTTGGTCAAGGTTGTAGTTGTCGAAGTTGCACTTGGCCCCTTGTGTACGTAGGCGGGTTACTTAGTTGTGTGTACTTTCCCCTACCTCCTGCGCCAGCATCCGGAATTTGTGTCGTTCAAATACTTCGTTTGTTTTTTCACCGAAGTATTCATCAAGTGCTATTCTCATTGTTTTGTACGTTGGTTCTTTTTTTGTCTGTCAGTATCGCTAGACGCAATGTCTTCATGATTTCCTTGAGTTTCTTTCCTCCATAGAATCTGATGAGTGCTAGTCTTTTTGCATCTTCAGTTATGTTGAATGCAATGAAGGCATCTTCAGCATGCTCTATCCAGTCAGTCCATGCTTGTGTTTGGTCAGCCTCCTCTAGCTCTAGAGGTTGTAGTGTTGGTATAGCAGTGGCCATGTTGTGAATTGATGTATGTGCTTGATCCTCGTCGCCAATTTACTGTATGCACCGTCGGTCAGTAATATACTGTTTGATTTTGTTGGTGTTTATTGTCTCAATACAGAGGGCACCAATACCTGAAATGTACAGAACAGGAATTAACACACATAGGCTACACCATCTCACACATATACGAGTACACAAACTCCAATGACTATACGCTTGGAACAGTACATCAATGTATTTCAATGTAAATTAGGATAAACTACATGAAAACAAAAGACTTTACCTAACCTTCCGATGTTCAAGATATGTTACTCGTTTTTTTAATAGTTTTCGGTTAAAATACTGTTATATTAGTGATATTCTATTCATACTGTGCCTGATATGATACATTCACGGAAATGTAATATTTTTGCAACTACAATGCTGATGTCAACACAAGCGTGGTTACAGCGAGACTGACTGAGTGAGGGAGAGCTATGCGTGTGTGTGTGAGGTTGTGGGAGTGGGCGGTGTTTGGTGCCGCACGCGAGTTGAATGGCGCGAGATTTGAATGTACTGTACTTCAATTCCTTCAATGTACAGAATATTCCTCCGGCGGGGCAATCCGCGTATCTGCAAATCCGTGTATGCTAATACCGCGTATGTTAAGGGCCGACTGTATAACCTTTTTTTTTTCTATACAGTAGGCTCTCACCAATAACATTTAATAGGTGCCTGAAAAACACCATTATTAGTGAAAATGTTATTTGTGTGACATTAAAATACATGTAAAAAGGGTTTATAGGTGCTGCTGCCACAAGAATTTCATCCATTTTTTCCCCTTGAAGCCCTCCTAACACTTTTTTTTTAGCTGAAATAAAAAGAATTGTTATTCAATCATCAAAATAAAGAGTTTGAGTAAAATAACACTTAGCTTGGGGGAGTTTTTGAGGTGCTTGGTGTGATGATTGTTCCGTATCTGATGGCCGCTAAGACTTGCACTGTCTTTCATTCTACAAGCTAACCATTTCACAAGAATTTGCTCTGTTTTCACTAACAACCTGTTTCTATTGCCTTTATCATTCATAGCTCGCCTCGAATTTCCATCACTACCGAAATACTTTTAGCCAGCGCAATACTCATCTTGGTCTCCGCTAAGTTCCTCTTAATATTTCGCACTGTCGACTCAGGACAGTTCAATTTCCTCACTTTAAAAGTTCCCAGTCATTCAGGTGGCAAATCACTCCCTCCACCACCTCCCCTAGCCCACACAGGCAAAAATGCGGAAGCCATTATTGATCACCGACCCTAACAACCACTGGTTATAGAGGCGAAAATCTCACACGTGGGCACAGCGCTGTATTCCACGGAGCGTGTGTGAGAGTGAGGCGGAGCGGACAACTACGTCATCAACATGGCGGCAAACAAGCGCTATCATTGATGCGATCGGACGCTTCCTACGAAATTTCTGTTATTCAAGAGAATCCAAACATTATTATCGAAAATGGGTATCTGTTGTAACTTACCGTTATTGTCGAAAACATTATTGTGGAAGTCGTTATTGGCGAGAGCCTACTGTATTTACAATTTCTTTCCTTTCTTTTTTTTTTCTTTTTCTTTTGCCCCCCAGGCTCCGTTGTGGGTCGTTTGACCTGTGCCCGGGCGGGCTAATTCACGTAAAAAAAAAAAAAGCCCTGATGGTCGTGCCTGCACCCCTGATGGTCCTGCCTCCATTTCACCTGTAAAAAATAACCTGCACAGGAATCATTAAACCTTAATTTTATCTTCGTCATAATGCACTCAGTCGAGACTCTACGCGAACAGCTGAGAGGGTGGAGTGCATGTGCACTGAGTCTTGTGACGACTCACCACCACTGGACACAACTATACAACTCATCTTTTTTTTCACTTTTTCAATAAAAATCACAAACTTAAACTTACCTGAATAGTGAGAAAGGGGCCGGAAGTAGGAAATGATGGATCTCTGCTTTTTTTTTTCTTATTTTTTTTTTTTTTTTTTTTACACACAGGGATTAGCCCACCCGGGCACAAGTCACTGACCCACATCGGGGCCTGGGGGGCGAAAATGTAATAATAATAATAATAATTCATAGTAAATAAAATTTATTATAAAAAATACAAAATTGAAAATAAAATAATAAATTAATAATGATGAGAATAATAATAATAACACTAATAATTATAATAATAATAATAATAATAATAATAATAATAATAATAATAATAAAGAAATACAAAAAAATGAAAAAAAAAAGATATAAAAAATGATAAACAATGTACTGTACAGTATGTATGTTGTGCTGTCAATAGTAAGAGAAACAATTGAGACCCTGCAATTGTGTGTAAATGTGGCAGAAAGTCAGATTAGCAACCTGGGACTTGGTCACAATTTTCGTGGTGCCATATGGCAGCAGGGTCTACCATTAGACAACACATTATGCTTCCAATATCTTCCCAGGCGATAGTACCTCCCTGTTTGATAGCTGCCTACTTCATACTACTTATTAAGTTAGCTATCTTCCTGTCCAGCAGACGATTGTAGGTAGAAGAGAGCCTGTACAAGTTGTCTACATACTCTGTAGCCCTCTCCACATCAGGGTCATTGTCCCTAACACACTTGACGACAGAAGATATTAAGGAGGTGAATTCCTTAAGTTCCGTGATGTTCCACTCTTTCTTTACGGTTGGGGGCTCATCTTGGATTCTTCCTCTTCCTCACGATTCTTATTCATCTTAGCTAACTCTCAGGCTTCTTCAATCATTAGTGGGTCCTCCATGCTCTCTTGAAGTTCAACCACATCTTCAGTGATTTCTTGGAACCCTGGATCTTCTCTTGTATACTTGCTAATCAGAACTATTTCTCTGAGATCCTTGTCCTTGGTAAATCCTTTGAAAGTTTGGACAGCATCAGGCCACAGAGGATGCCAAACACCATTCATGGCTTGTTCAGAGAGGGATTTCCAGCTCAGAGCAACGTTAAGTACAGCATTCTTGGCTGAAATTTTTCCAGAATTGCCAGACAGTGAATTCTTGGTCAAAACTCATTGCATCTGCCATTTGCTTCATTGTTGTCTCTAAATACATTCGTGTGCATAAGGCAATGGCTCCCTGATCCAAAGGCTGAATAAGAGAGGTGACATTAGGGGGCAAGAAGAACAACTGAATATATTTGTTGATGTTGTTGAGATGGGCTGAGTGGCTGCTGGCATTATCCACGACGATCAGTGTCTTGTCACTGATTTTCTCGATGTACGGGATGACATGATTAATAAGCCAGTCTTCAAACATATCTACAGTCATCCAGGCCTTCTTGTTTGATTTCCATATGACTGGGAGCCGAGGTAGGAGCACATTTTTAAAAGCAGGAGGTCTGTCAGCAGAGTGAATGACGAGAGGTTTTATGCGCCGAGTCCCTGCGGCATTAGCACGGAGAAGCACTGCTATTCTGTCCTTACTGGCCTTAAATCCCGGAGCTTTGGCTTCTGCTTTCATTAAATACATCTTCTTTGGCATCTTTTTCAGTTTAGTCCTGTCTCATCACAATTCCAGATTTGGTCTGGAGTATAGCCACCTTCCTCAACCACATTTTTCCAATCCCTCTTAACTTTTTCCGCTGCAGCTGTGTCGGCCGATGCAGCTTCCCCTGACAGAGACACGCAGCATAATTCAGCTCTCTTGATGAAGCTGTGAAGCCAGCCTTGGCTAGCTTGGAATTTACTTTCACTTGCTGGCTGTCCTTCTCGCTGAAGCAGACGTGTCTGTATTTCCATTACCTTATTCTTTATCATTGGACCTGACAAAGCAACTTTACGGCATTGCATGTTTACAGTTCATGCCTTGAGTGCGACTTCCATCCCTTGGTAAAGTGGTGGTCGTAAGTGTTGGGTAGTCTTGGAAACTGTGGTGCAGCAAATGCTGAACGAATCTTGTCTGATGCCATGAATGGTGCTTTTGTTAACTCCATAGCGGCGTGCAACAACAGAGGTGTTTGCTCCATGCTCAAGCTCGTCCAGAATTCTCATCTTCTCACCAATGTTAAAGGTTTTCCTCTTCTTTTTCTCACCTGAACTAGGAGTAGTACAGGTACTAATAGTACGCCTAGGCATCTTGGTACAGTAGACAGTAGTAGAGAATGTAGTGACCTTGATTGGAGAGCGAGAGTAAAGCGTCTACATGCGGTGAGAGCCGAATCAAGACTGAGCGGGCGAGCTTGAAGGCGTGGGTTAACGGCCACGTGGCGCCTCTGTTTGCCATGGCGATAAATTTGAAATATTTCCAGCCCGATTACCCTTGTGAAATAAAACAAATTTATCGCTATACAGTAGGATCTCATGTTTCACCACTAGTTGGTACCGGTTTTAGCATCGCAAAATTTAAAATCATGAAACGAGTTACATTGAAATACTGTACATATAAATAAGTCTAATCAGATCCGCGGTGTCACCAAAACCCCCCTATGACAACTTACAACCCACCCAGAAAATGACATTACAGTAATGTACTATTCATACATATTATACTGTACACATTGTTGATAACAATATTTATATAGAACACTCATACTGTAGAATAACTTACCTTGATGAAGACAGCGAAATGCTTGATGGGTTCTGAGGCAGGGAGGGCTACTAGCATCAAATCCCTCAAAGTCTTGAGGCAGCTCTTCCACCAGTAAGTCACCCAAAGCTTCAATATCATCATCGGTGGTGCCATCATCATCTCCTAAAGTGATGTTTGCCAAGGCATTAACAGGCTGGGCCTTGCACAGGTACCGAGTAATGAGGACCTGCTGACGAGCATTAACAAGGGACATGTATATGGCCTTATATTTCTCTATAACCTTACCAATGACAGGGCATATATATTTCGGAGCATGAGGCCTGGTATCGTATTCTTCTAGCTGGTCACTGAGATTTGCGATGGTTGTGAGCATCTCAGTCGGCTGCCGTGTTGTAGGCTTACCAAGCTTAACGTCATCCTCTTGTGTTGGTTGCTGTTGTTCTTAATTCTCCTCCATCATTTCTGTTTCACTTCGCGTTTCTAGTTTATTGTGGAGGTTTTGAGGGAGAGACGATGCATGAGGCTCCAGGTTTATTGTTGTTAATTGTAGCCTGCCCTCTGGCGGTCAGTAAACAAAACATACACTTTGGTGTAGCATCGTTCAAAATTAACACAGTAACATCTTTCAACATTCACTTTTTAATAATGTAGCACATTACAGTCGCGTATTGTAACATCCTTCCTTTTTAAAAAAAGATAAAATGAGACAAAAATAGTGTAAATTCTCTGCAACTAGCTTATCACAATTAATACTGTACATTCATGGGAACTAAAGCACTTACAATCCTTGTAGTATAAACATCACAGCTTCCATATTGTACATAACATTGCTATACTTAATCAAGCAATATAGTTCTTCATCACAGCAACTAAAATTAAATATTCTGATTCAGTAATATGTTACTCTAAACTTAATAAATTCATTACAAATGAAGAAAATGAGATGTCTTAAACAAGTTCAATTTGATTGTTACTTGCATCATGCATTCATTTTGTCAAAATAAAATCTTTAAGTCTTGAAGGCATTTTATTTCTAGTCTGCCTCATTCACCCGCTTGTTATCAATGAGTCATTAGAATTTGGCTCTATATTAGTCTTAAAATTTTCAGACTCTGTCTTGCTGTGGAGGAGACAAACTATTAATTTCTTTGTTATGTTCTTGTGCCTTCTGAGGACTTGTTTGATTGATATTTTTCTCATGTGTCTTGTTTCCATTCTCCATAGTCCTTCTTATATGAGACCTGTTTCTCCTAAAAACACCTGCCTCACTTTCAATTAAGTATGATCTATCATATAATTGTTTTACAATTTTACCTGTTTTCCAATCTTTCTTCCCTAACAAATGTGGTTTCATACGTACTGTTTCATCTTCTGACAAATTATTCAAATCCTTGGCTCCTTTATCATCATACCATATTCTTCTGATATTTCTCAAATGTTTTCTCTTCTTCGAAAAATTAGTATCAACGTGTTGTGGCTGGAGAAGCTTACTAAACATTGGTAGTAATGCTCGTGTTCTTCTACCTAAGTCATATATTTTGCTGGACCACATTCATTGTCTTGTGCGGGTGTGTTTCTGTAATCTAAAATGGCTAAATAAGGATTTTCACCACTTTCTATAGCTTTCCTAATAAATTTCTTTGCCATCTTAACAGCTGATTCCCCATATTGTTAAATTGTTGGTATGTGGGACTGCTAGTTCTGTGTTCAAAATCATACTTTACAGTATAGCAAAATCATAGAATTCCTCACTTGTAAATTGTGGTCCATTATCACCAATAAGAGAAGATGGGAGACCATATCTAGCAAAATGAGCTTTGAATTTTCTTATAACAGCAGCTGCTTTTGTGTTTTCTAGATAATCTATTTCCCAGGAGTTTGAAAAAATAATCTACTGTTATTAACTAATCAAGATTTTTTAGTGTCATTAAGTCTACACCTACTTTCTGCCATGGCTTATCAGCTAATTCATGAGACATTAGAGATTCTTTCTGTTGTACAGTTGGATATGTGTTACACATCTCACAATTTGAATTTAATTTAATTGAATTGAATTGAAACAGTTTATTTAGCCAGAAAAACACAGATACAGAGTGGATAATAATAATAATATTAACATGGCTGAGCCAGTTGAGAACCTGAGCTCTCTTTTAGGCACCTGATATACTCTGTATACTGTACATTTATCTCAAGGAAGTATTATGTAACATTTAGTATCATCTGGAATAGTACAATAGCATGGTGGTATGGTAATAAGAACATCTCATAATGTTACCACGGTTATCACTTCAATAATTATTAATTTTATTTATTTATTATTTTTTTAGTTTATTTTCATTTTTTTGTATTTATACAGTGGTCCCTCGGTTAACGAACACAATTCGTTCCAGAAGGTCGTTCGTTAACCGAAACCATTGTTTCAATGGGATATTGGGTAATTGGTTCCAGCTCACTGAAAAATACATACAAAGTAAAAAAAAAATGCAGTAAAGTACACTTACTTTGAGGTGTGTATGTAGAAGGTTCCTGGTTGATGATGATGATGGGAATTAGAAGTGGGGTAGAAGAGAAGGAAGTGGGGATGGAGGAGAAATCACCCCATGCTTGATGCTGTCATTTCACCAATAAAATTTTAAGTTCACTTGGTGTAATTCAAGATTATTTTCTTGAAATCAACACTGCACTGCATATTATCAATATGTTAACTAAAGTTCAGAATGACCAATAATTTCAAAGAAAAATGCATAAATATTCAAGACACCAACAAATTGGCTGCTCTCTCTCATTTAACAAGCCAGACTGAGAGGGTACAGGGATAATTCATATACAGTGAACCCTCTTTTTACGTGGTCAATTGAACCCACGGAGGCCCGCGTAAAGTGAACAACATAACATATGGGATTAAATGAAATAGAGACCGGCTGATCCCCAAACTCCACTTTTTCCGACACAATACAGTGGTCCCTCGGTTAACGAGCGCCTCGGTTAACGAGATTTCGGTTAACGATTTACCTTCCATAAGATTCTAAACTTCGGTTAACGAGCAATCCCTCGATTAACGAGTTTTTTACGGGCCGACTTCAACATGTTTTCGCTTGCATTTGGTGGTCCACCAGCTGTAGTATTAGTCCGCCAATACAGTAATCGGTTTTAGGGCTTAAATTCCTTACTATTTTAGTAAATATCAAGAAGTTTATACTATTCAATAATTTTAAAAGTTTAATATTAACTGGTGGTTACAAGTGTTCCCTGAGGAATGCAGTGATGGGTAGGGAAACACTGGGTAACACTGAAGTCCGTTTATTATGGATGAGAGAAATACAAGTGGTGACTAGCGTGTGCCATGCACGGCTCACACAGTCAGACTGAGGCTGCCTTGCCACATGGCAGCCTCGGGGCAATGTTGCCACATAACGCGCAGTGTTGCCACGTGATGATATATATAAATGCTACTCGGCACAGTAGCTTATGTACAGGGTTGCTACTCGGCACAGTAGCTTATATACAGGGTTGCTACTCGGCACAGTAGCTTATATACATAACCTACATCTCCCTCCCCCCTCACGCTCATAGTCTTTGTCTTGAGCGGACTTCTTAGTCCTAAGTCGCTCCGAGCGTTGAGGTGCACTGTGGGGCGGATCCTCGTGAGGTGTAGGTGACTCGTCCTTGGTTAAGGGGCCAGCAGCAAGGGGTGGGACTGGCCAGAGGAAGCGGCGGTTCCTCCACCAGACACGGCCGCTCGGCATCCTGACCTTGTAGTCCCGCGACCGGCCGACGCCCATCACTATGCCCACCTTGTCCCAACGTGTCGTCGTCGGGTCCTGGAAGCGGACAAGGGCACCAATCTCCAGTGGCTGAAGAGGGTGGGCACGGTCGTCATACCGAGCCTTGGCGTCCTGGGCACGTGAAGCGGCGCGGCGGTCGCAGCTCTCGGCTCTGGTCTGCCACTCCTTCGCAAAGGCCTTGGCGTGTGCAGGAACGCAAGAGCGGAGAGGGTGACCATACAGGATCTGGGCAGGGGAGCGTCCTGTGTGGGTGGGAGTATTACGTAACTCCAGGAGTCCTTTGTCAAACGCCTCACAGTCTATGTTGCCTGAAGGGGCCACCTTGAGGATGAGGTGCTTGACTGTCTTGACCGCAGCCTCAGCATGGCCGTTTGACTGTGGGTAGTGGGGTGTTGACACGATGTGGCGGACTCCCCAACGCTCCAGGAATCCTGTGAAGTCCCGGCTGGTGAACTGTGGCCCACCGTCTGTCCGCAGATGTACGGGGACGCCCAGATCACGAAAGAGGTGCCGGAAGTGGCGAATGGTGGCCGCGGACGTCGTGTCCGAGCCACAGATTACCACCACAGGCCAGCCAGAGAGTCGGTCGGCGACAACTAGGAAATGTTTCCCAGCTGTGCTGAAGAAATGAGCCGACACGGACTCGAAGGGCCTGGTGGGTTCGTAGTCGCACAAGAGGGGCTCTTGCTGTTGACTGGGCTGCATGATCTGGCACGGCTCACAGGCACGGACTGTATTGACAATATCCGCGTCAATGCCGGGCCAGTACACAGCCTGCCTTGCGCGGCGCTTGGTGGCCTCTGCTCCACGATGGCTGTCGTGAAAGCGGGTCAGAACGCGACGACGGAGAGCTGCAGGGACGACCACACGGGCACCGTACAGGACAAGGTCCCCATCTGCGTAGAGGTCCTCACGTATCTTCCAATACGGGCGTAGGGCGTTGTGGAGGTCAAAACGGTCGCGAGGGAACCCAGTCCTCACACTCTCCAAGAGCTGAGTGTAGGAGGGGTCGTCACGTGCCGCGGTCCGTAGTTCCTCAAGGGCCAGATCGCTGTCGGGTGGCGACACTGAGGCCTGGGTGCTGGCGAGGGACTGTACGGCCTGCAAGGTGACGATGTTGCTGACGGAGAAACCGACCTCGGTGCTGAGCATCTCGTCTTCAGGTGTAGGGCGGCTGACTGGGGAGCGGGAGAGGGCATCCGGGATGCACAACTCCTTACCTGCGCGCCAAGCAGCGGTGAAGACGAAGGCCAAAATCTTCTCCTTCAGGCGCTGGAGGCGGGGATTCTCGATGGTGTCCAGCGAATAGTGGTTAAGAATGGGGACCAAGGGCCTGTGGTCTGTGATGAGGTCGAAGTGCTGTAGGCCAATCAAGAAAAACTTGCACTTTGATAAGGCCCATATGACTGCCAGCAGCTCCAGCTCGATGGTAGCGTAGCGAGACTCAGCATCGGTGAGGAAGCGAGAGCCACACTGTACGAGCCGGTACTTTCCTCCACCGTGATCCTGGAGAAGGGCGTAACCAACCCCGTACAGGCGCGAGTCGTCTGTCTGGAGGACGGTGGGGAGCGCTGGGTCGAAAGTAGCGAGGATAGGTGGACTTGACAGGGCCTTCACCTTATGAAAGACGAGGTCGTGGTCAGGGGTCCTCTTGGGGCTCATCAGAGGGCAGAGAGGCCCGGCAGCGGCGGAGACGTCAGGAGAAAATTCTGCCAGCTGGTTCACCAGGCCCATGAAAGACCTGAGATCCGTAAGGTTGGCAGGTTTCGTAAAGTCCGCTATGGCGCGAACTTTCTCCGGGTCCGCAGCAATGCCATCCCTTGAGAGTCGGTAGTCGCAGAAAGACACTGCAGGTGCGGCCAAGACGAACTTCTCGGCATTCAGAGTGATGCCGTGCGTCCTACACCTGGTCAGTACCTCGTCGATGCGGCGAAGGTGCGTCAGGTAGTCCTCATCGTAGAGGAGGACGTCATCCACTACCTTCACGCAGTTGGTCACGCCTTGAAGTGCCATGTCACCACGGAGACAGAAGGCATCCCCCGTAGCAGCGAATCCCATAGGGCCACGGCAGTAGCGGAAGCGTCCGTAAGGCGTGATGAAAGTGGTCAGTGGCTGATCCTCCTTCTTCAGTGGGATCTGCCAGTAACCACAGAGGGCGTCCATCGTCGAGAAGTGCCGTACCTTCGGATCCACACTCCGTATAGCTGCAAAAGGTGTGGGTGAAGGGTGGGCGGGACGGGACACCTGGTTGTTAAGCTTAGACAAGTCTGTAGTAATCCGCACTCCACCGTTAGTCTTAGCCACAGCGACTAGAGGGTGGCACCAAGGGGATGGGTCGTCACCAACGGGTACGATGACACCCTGGGCCACCATGGAATCCAGTTCCTTCTTGACTGAATCCCTGAAGGCGAGAGGAATCAACCGGGGAGTGTGTATGGCAAACGGCTGTGCATCTTCCCGCAGGTGTATCCTCATAGGCGGACCCGCCATAGCCCTCAGCGGCGCGGTCCGTAGGGCCTCCTTCGTGACCAGCACATCCGAGTATTCCTTCAGGAAGTAGGCCCTTGCGGCTGAAGGAGACGTCTCGCTGTGAAGAGGAAGCAGCTGTGACTTGGGTGGGGGCGGGGCTGGAGTGGACGCGGGTTCTCGGCCGCTCCGTGCGGCAGCACCAGGCGCGTCGCTTGTTGATTCACGCACCCTGCTGGTGGTGTACCGAGCAGCTGGGGTCTGCTCGGGAAAGTCTCTGGGCACCACGCCTAACTCCTTGCAGTGCTCCCACGACAACAAGGGTGTAGCGAGAGTAGGCTGCACGTCGATCCATCCGTGACACGACCTGGCGCCGTAGGTGATCTCGGCTTGAAAGGAGCCCACAGCGTCCGGCATCTGGGAACTGTCTGCATTGTAGTACTGCAACTGCGGCGTGGTCCCAGGCTGCGTTTGGTGAGGCCCAGTTTCTGGAGGTGCTTCAACCCAATCACCGTAGTATCGGCGCTGGTGTCCGGTATCACCTCGATGTGACCTGACACATCACCATGTGTGACGGCGACGCGGATGGTGGGGAAGGGGTAGCCCTGGGGCGTGTGGTCGATTCCACCCTCCTGATGTGACTCCGCTGCTGCTTGGGGCTGCGTGGGCCATCTGGAGGGGGCTGGGTGCGAACCGCCCCGAGGGAAGTGGGCTGCTTTCCTCCTCGTCTCGGGCTTTTGGGCTTCGGTTGGCGGCAGCACTTGTCGTAGTGTCCATAGCGACCGCAGGCCTGACACTTGTGGCCTCGTGAAGGGCACCTGTCTGTGTTAGACCAGTGGCCCTTACGGTCACACCCATGACACAGTGCGTCGGCGGCCGGGCAAGTCTTAGGGCCGTGCTGCTTTCCACAGCTGCCACAGGAAGCAC
The DNA here is from genome assembly GCA_958450375.1 of Homarus gammarus. Lineage (NCBI taxonomy): Eukaryota > Metazoa > Arthropoda > Malacostraca > Decapoda > Nephropidae > Homarus > Homarus gammarus. Next base: position 308,130 of record CAUDMG010003769.1, read on the forward strand.
TAGGCGGAAGCGTGGAAGAACGTGTGGCAGCCTTCGCGTTGTTGGCCGCCTGCTTACCCTTCTTGTACTGAGAGATTGCTCTCACAGCAGGAGGGGCCCGTAAGGCAGAGGTAGCGGACTTGGTGGCCTCATATGACCGACATTCAGTCACTACCATCTGGAGTGTGGAGGAAGCGTCCAGGGGGATGAGTCGCTGCACCAACTCTTCCTGCCTGACACCTGTCAAGATCCCGTGCTTGATCCAGGTTTCCTCACATTCCCGGCTGTGCGCCTTGCAGACGTCGATCTCCTCTGACAAACCCTTCAAGCGTACAAAAAAGTCATCAAAGGATTCGTTCTCCGCCTGCTTGCAGCTGGTGAAGGCGCGGCGACGCAAAGCCTCGTTATTCCGACCCTTAACATGCTCCCGTAAAAGGTCGAGCACATCCGTCACTGAAGAGGTAGAATCAGGAGGCACTTGCAACGTGTGCTCCAAAACTCTCTGGGTCTCCAGCGACAAACACATCCGCAGTTGGATGAGCTGTTCGTTCGGAGGCATGCTGTCAAGGTCCACCATCGTGGAGTAATCTGTCAACGCCGCCTCCACTCACGAAAAAGCTGAAACGTGACGTCTGGTGAGAGGGCGGGTGGGGGTTGAACAGATGCCTTGGGAGCTGTTTGTTTGGAGGCAAGAGTACCTGGAGGACGCTGGTGTGGTGGAGGAGGGAGTGAGGGAGGGTGGGTTAGCGCCAGGGTCGCCAATAGTGCATCAAAACGCGACTTCTCCTCCTCTCTTCGTATCTCCTCCCTCTGAAATTCCATCTCTCTACGTCGCTCGTCCCGGTCGTCCATCCACCCCAGAATTGTGGCAATGTCCGTCACTGGAGGTGGAGGATGAGAGTCTGCGCCCGGTGGAGGGGAAGGTGGTGGGGAGTCGTGTCTCCCATCTTGACATTGTCCATTCTTACCTCCCATCTTTGTGTGTGCGTGGACTGCACTGTTTAGTATATATAGTGGCGCCTCAACAGCTCGAACCACATATATATGACATAAACAGTGCAGAAATAACGCATATTGTCCACTGTTCTGTCCGTGAGTGAGTGCGTGCGTGCGTGTGTGTGTGTCTGAGAGACCACTTCGTGGTGGCCTTAATGCCGGTGGCTGGAGACGCGGCGGGACGAGAGTCAGTGTCTCCCGGGATGTCACACGAGAAGGGTGTACGCGTGCGTGCTCCGTGGGTACCACAAAAAAAACAGGCCAATGCTTAACTCTCAGCTCTAGACACACACTAATACACTGACACTAACACTGCCACCGTCACTAAAACGCACTGTGACGGCCCAACACTGCACATCGCGGCGAAACACAGCGCAACACAACACACTATGAGTCGACACATCACCGGCAGACGTAACTGTCTCGGCATTGTTTACACACTTGTAAGTCCACAGATCCCAATCACTGCGCCATGGTGGTTACAAGTGTTCCCTGAGGAATGCAGTGATGGGTAGGGAAACACTGGGTAACACTGAAGTCCGTTTATTATGGATGAGAGAAATACAAGTGGCGACTCGCGTGTGCCATGCACGGCTCACACAGTCAGACTGAGGCTGCCTTGCCATATGGCAGCCTCGGGGCAATGTTGCCACATAATGTGCAGTGTTGCCACGTGATGATATATATAAATGCTACTCGGCACAGTAGCTTATGTGCAGGGTTGCTACTCGGCACAGTAGCTTATGTACAGGGTTGCTACTTGGCACAGTAGCTTATATACATAACCTACATTAACTTTTTTAGTCATTTTAACATTTATTGAACATAATTGAGCTGGAACCAATTACCCAAAAACCCATTAAAACAATGGTTTCTGTTAACGAGTTTTTTGGTTAACGAGCCACCTGCTGGAACGAATTGTGCTCGTTAACCGAGGGACCACTGTACCTATGTTCTAGTAAAAATGACATCTTAATTTTATGATGGTACATGCACACAATTAATACTTAAGAGAAATAGAGAAATACAGTTGCCAAGTTAATGTCCATTCAAATAATGGACTCAACTCCCTCCCCCTCTTCTCACACTCCTGGCTCTTCCCTCTGAGAAATGTTTGGGGGAAAAACCACTAGATTTTAAGGTATAGTAATAAATAATACCTCAAACTAAAGTTAGGATAATATAATTGACATTGCTGGATTCCTTGTAAGACCAGGAATATTTTGAATATAAATGTCATTTATTTTGCACAAAAGATAACATATTTACTCAGAGTAAACAAAATACTTAGAGTAGATCTAAAATTTGTATGTCTAATGCAAAATCTATGATGTTTATATTCAAAATGACCTTCAAATTATAAGAATTCCATCAATGTAAATTATATTCTGGCCGGGTAATTTGTATGAATTTTATGAGCTAAAACAAATATCTTCAGTTAATAAAAAAAAATATATTCTTCACGACACTATCTGTCAATCATAGTACCCCACCTTGCCTCCCCCCCCTCTTCCAACCGCGCCAGATGGTCGGTCGGTCCCTCCCTCCCCCCCACCAACCCTCCCTACCAGAGAAATGTGTGGGAGAAACCAGAATATTTACCTTTTTAGTAATAAATAATACCTCAGACTAAAGTTAGGATAATATAATTGACATTGCTGGATTCCTTGCAAGACCAGTAATATTTTGAATATACACTTCATATATTTTGCACAAAAGATAACATATTTGCTCAGAGTAAACAAAATACTTGCATTAGATCTAAAATTTGTATGTCTAATGCAAAATCTATGATGCTTATATTCAAAATGATCTTCAAATTGTAAGAATTCCAGCAATGTAAATTAATTTCTGGCTGGATAATGTGTATGAATTTTATGAGCTAAATAAAAAAATTATACTTCACCCGCGTATATGAATAGATGCACTGAGTAAAAGTGGGAATTCCGGTTCTGGCAGGGTACCGCGTAACCGTGTAAAGTGGGACCACGTAAAGTGAGGGTTGACTGTACTCCTAATGTCCAGATTATACATGTATTGACAATATGTTAAATAAATGTTAAAATGGCTAATAATTTTAATATAAAACATTAAAAAATATTAATAAGCTCAACTTAAATGATATTTACTCAATTGGAAACGAATTTAAACATAGAACAGATTACTGAATTGGCAGAATGGGCCATCAGCTGACCAGCTATTGCTCACAACAAAACGTGATTTTCGTAAGGATTTCGTTAATCAAATTTTTGTTCGTTAACCGAATTGAAGATCCTTATGGGAGGCAATTCGTTAACCGAAATTTTCGTTAATCGAGGGATCACTGTATATACATAAATTACAGTGGAATTTAAAAATATAAGTATAATGGGGGAGCAGTACAACCTGGGTTGTACAGTAATAAGGTTGAACAAGAGGACAGAACTGTCAGGATTAAGTCTAGTTGGCAATTATGTTTTTTGCAATGATAATTTCTGATCTATTTACATGATAATTTCCGATAAAACGGTGTTGATGGTACAATAAGAGCAGGTACTGTAAATATAGTAGGTATTACAAGAAATATTAATACTTAGACAATAGATATTTTTTAAGAGATGATTTAAAGGAAAGGAGCGTAGTCTCTGCTTAGATGGGTGGAGGTAAGTTGTTCCACACCTTCACACCATTATATTTTATGGAGGTCTGGGACTGAGAGGAGCGCATGGGGGTTGGTCTTAGTAGCTCTGGGTGCCTTAAGTTGTATCTCTGATTATTCTGGAACTGGAAATAATTATTGTCAAGCAAGTGATTGATAGATTTGTAAACAAAGAGGGGCACAGCAGTAGGTGTTAATATCTTTGACTTTTAACATTTTCAATATAGTATAGCAAATTATTCGTTTGTGTGATCTGTTTTTTTTCAAGTAGGTCATTGTCCGTACAACTCTCTTTTGTGCAGTAACCAGAGATTGTGTTTTTGAAGAGCCAGAGGCCCCCCCATTGTGTGTGACAGTGTATCAGGTGTTGGTAAACAAGATCATGATAGATTTCTTTCATTGCTGTGAGAGTGAGTGACTCTCGAGTGTGATACATGATATCGCACTGTTTATTGACTTTACTGTGAATGGCTTGTATGTGGTTTCTCCAGTTAAGTTTCTCATCAACAATAACTCCGAGATATTTAGTATTTTGTTCGCGTTTGAGGACTGTATTACCAAGGTACAGGGGGTCCAAGTCTGGGGGTAAGTTTTTCTTTCTGTGACAGATCGTGTAGTGGGTTTTCTCAAGGTTTAAGGTCAGTTTATTACATATTAACCAGGTCCTGACTTTAGTGTGCTGGCGTGGACTATGTCGTTTATGTACAACAAAAACAGTACTGGACCGAGAATGGAACCTTGGGGGACGCTATACAAGATTGGCGAGGAGTCAGATTGGTGATTATTATAGCAGACATACTGCATCCTGTTGGATAGATATGAGGTAAACCAATTGTGGGACAGGCCCCTAATGCCGTAATGTTTAAGCTTTGAAAGGAGGATGGTATTGTCATATGGCCAATAAATGCATTCCCAGGCATGTCTTAAACATCCTTCAATACCTATGTGTGATGAATGCACAGCTTTTTTCATTTCTGCTCTTAAACTTAATGGTATAACTACTCTATCACCTTCAAAAATTGAACCATCTTGAACAGAAAATTCTTCTTTACAAGAAGTATGTGGTTTTAGAGAACACTTAGTTTTATTTACATCTTCTGGCCATCCATCCAGAATCACTGATTTTAATAATTGCAGAGTATCATCAGATTCTGTTGCTTTTCTTAGTTGATCTAATCTCTCTTTCCTTATTGGTACATAGTCATCATTATTAGTTTGCTCAAATTCAATCTGTTTACTATTATTAAGCAAAAATGATCGTGAGAGTGTATCTGCTAAAAACATTTCTCTGCCTTTCTTGTAGACAATCTCTATGTCATATTGCAAAATATTTAGCAACATTCCCTGAAGTCTTTTTGGCATACTACATGATGGCATCAATATGATTCTTTCAAGGGGTTTGTGATCACTTTCTATTATAGTTCTCCTACCAAAAGTATACTGATGAAATTTTTATAGAGCAAACACTATTGCTAATGCTTCCTTCTATTTGTGCATACAGTGGTCCCTCGGTTGACGAATGGTTCGGTTAACAAAATTTCGGTTAACGAATTACCTTCCATAAGAATCTTCAATTTGGTTAACTAGCAAAAATTTTATTAACGAAATCCTTACGAACATCACATTTTGTTGTGAGCATCAGCTGATGGGCTAGTCTGCCAATTCAGTAATCTGTTGTATGTTTACATTTGTTTCCAGTGGAGTAAATATCAAGAAAATTGTGCTCTTTCATATTTGTGCATTTTTTATATTAAAGTTATTGGTCATTCTAAAATTTAGCCATCCAAGCTCTGTCTACATAAAGTTTTTCAACTATTATTTTTGGCTCATATATGTAACTTTATTCATTTATTGAAACTCATTTACATGCATACACTGTCCTAAGGGCAAAGCTGAACTGTACATGTAATCAAAATAATGTACAAAATGAATACAAAATTTTTGTGTAGTGCAAACTATTGCATGTTTACATTCAAATTAATCACTACCTTATAAGAATTCCAGCAATGTAAATTATATTCTTCCCGGTCACTTATATGAAATTTTATAAGCAAAAAACAAAAACTCAATCTAAAGGAAATAAATATACAAATAAACACTTCACTAGACCTTCGGCGCCCAACTGTCAAACATGTCACTCCCCCCCCCCTCTCCCTCCCTACCACCCCCCCCCCCCCTCCCTCCCAGCAAGGGTTTAGTGTTTGTACAGTAGGCTTTAAGTTTTTATCTTATATAATATCACAGACTAAAGTTAGGAGAATATAATTTGCATTGCTGGAATCCTTGCAAGACAGTGAATATAAATGTCACATATTTTGCACAAGGGATAAAATTTTTAGTATACTAGTGTACATTTTAATAATGTAAAGATTTTCAACTGTATTTTTGGGTAGATTTACATAAATTTCTTCATTTAATTTCATTCATTTACATGCACACACCATACGAAAAGAAACGTAAAAGAAATAATGACCTTAGTGCAAACCTGTAGTGTACATGTACTAAATTGATTACGGTACTACAATTGTTTTGTCTAGTGCAAATTATAGCATGTTTATTTTGTACAGTATTCAAATTAATCACTATCATATAATAATCCCAGCAATGTAAATTATATTCTCCCAGGTCATTTCAGTGGTATTTTATAAGAGAGAAGCGTAGTCACTTAAGGGGTGATAAATAAACACACATCAGACCTTGGGCGCCAACTGTCAAACCTATCACCTCACCTCCCGCTCCCCCCCCCCCCAACGCTCCCTCCCTCCCTCCCTCTCCCCATCTGCCCAGCCAGGGTTTTAGGCTTACAGTTTTTATCTTATATAATATCTCAGACTAAAGTTAAGAGATTATAATTTGCATTGCTGGAATCTTTGCAAGACAGCGAATAATTTGAATATTAACGTCATATATTTTGCATGAGAGATAAAAGTTAATCACCTGTATCACATTACAGTAGTGATTTAAGAGTTCTAGTGTATATAGTGATTTAAGGGCGATTTAGGGGAATTTTAGGAGTGTTTCTGACTTTATGCATTTTTGGCTTTACTTTGTATGTACTTTTCTGTGAGCTGGAACCATTTACCCAATATTCCATTGAAATAATGGATTCGGTTAACGAAATTTTTGGTTAATGAACGACTCTGTGGAACGAATTGTGTTCATTAACTGAGGGACCTCTGTATATACTGTAGTTTCAGTCTCAGTCAATGCACGACTTGCAAATGCAATTGGCAGTGGTGGGCACAGCTAAACGAATAGTTAGCTACCGCCAATTCGCTAACTAAAAATTTAACTTTGCTAACGCTAAACCGCTAAACAGCTAAAAAAATTAGCGGAAGCTAATGCTAACCGTTAACTTTTATTATATAAATTTAGCTTCGGTTTGTTTGTTTTTTGGCTCTAAAACCCTTAAAAACAGACCTAGAGAGCCGAAATTTTCATATGTTGTCTTGTAGCTTAGATATAGAGCTTTCCAAAAAGGTATAGCATGCCAAGATCAGATGATGATCAAGGTGTACACAAATAATTAGATGGACAAATGAAATTAAACATTAGTTTACATTCAAGCTTCAACATACACTTTATAATCTTTATTTACTGTACGAAAAGACAGAAAGTATTAAACGAATCCAAAAACTATAGCACTGTATAGCATAGGTAGCAAATAGCATCATGCCAAGATCAGATGATGATCAACTTATCAAGGTGCTCACTGTACACAATTTCACAAATAATTAATTTGCATTCTCATACAACCTATCGGCCTTATTCATTATTCATGTAAATATGCAATACCAACCACATACACATTATACCAGTGTATTTTTATATAACTTATTGTTGGTCTTAGTCATGTAAATAAACAGAAAACTCTAAACTCTAATGAAAAGTAAGTTTTTAGAAATTTTTCTTTGGCGCACACTTTGGATGACATCCTGGTTACTAACTTATGCAGTACTTAGCATAACCAAATATATTGACTCAAAAAAATCCTAATTAAATTAACAAATAAATGAGAAATTAGATTATACATTAGTGTACAATTACATTCTATGATTCTTTCAACATACACTGACAGTCTTTATTTACTGTAAAACATAAGTATTAAACTTAAATAATCAAAAAATTCCATTCACTCCGGCTGCAGTGGCTGGGCCTTCTCCATCGCCTCGACGTGATGCTGGTTGCCCTTCATAAACATCAGCCTCTCAAAGTTGCCATCTGACAGGGTGGCCCTCTTGGCCCTCAAGATATCTTTGCACGTACTAACACGCAGTCAGCCAAGCGTGCCTAAGTGGCTGTTGGAGACACGCGTCGTGGCGTCACACGCTTACAACAGACAGGAACAAACGTATAAATTTTGTTAGCGGATTTAAAGTTAGCAGAACTAAATTAAGCAGAAGCTAATTGGTCCGCTAATGGTTTCCAAAGTTAGTGAAAACGCTAATCCACTAACGAGAAAGTTCGCTTCGCTAATTAGTGGATTAGTGGAACTGTGCCCACCGTTGGCAATTGGTTTATCACATTGTATTAATGCAGCATCTAATCCTTATTGAGAGGCATCACATTGAATCACAAGTTCTTCTTTTGGGTCTTAATACAGTCGGCCCTTAACATTCGCGGGGGTTAGGTAACAGAGATACCGGTGAATGTTAAAAATCCGCGTACTATTGCTGCCCCCCCCCCCCCCCCCCTAAAAAATCCCTGGCTCCCCATGTCCTTATTTACCGTATACAGGTAGTCGTCGACTTACGACCTAGATTGGTTACGGCCGCCCGGTCGTAAGTTGATCTGGTCGTAAGTCGGCCTATGTTATAATTACCTTACGTATATTATAATGTGTAATGATAATATAATCATCTTTAAGTCATATTTTATCAACATTTTCTCTGTTCATTATTGTTACGGTCGTCAGGTTTAAGTAAATCACTGCATACTACAGTACAATTTAATTACCTTACGTATATTATAATGTGTAATGATAATATAATCATCTTTAAGTCATATTTTATCAACATTTTCTTTGTTCATTTTTGTTACGGTCGTCAGGTTTAAGTAAATCACTGCGTGTTTGTAATTGAGCGCGGGGATGCGCGTGGCTCCAGCTCCCGGCAGCGCCAGGAGGCTGGGGCCAAAACTGTCGTACCGAAGTCTTTCTGTGACACAAGATGATTTGAAAACTTCTAGTTTGATTAAGGAATTAAAATCAATAAACCTTAGTGATGGTCAGTTCAAAACCGATAATATGTTACATAAATTTATTTGTCAGTGGCCCAAGGTTAAAAATGCTTTAAAAACCTTTGATCTAGATGTATGATAGTTATTTTGTGGGCCCCCTTTTTTCTGACCTGACTTGACTAGTCACGTCACCACCCTTCTCTTAAGCTCCTCTACGTGTGTGTTGGTGTGGGGATTAGTGGATGTCATCATTTTGACCTGACCTCATGTTTTTTAGGTCACCCTGTATATTTAAGCCTCTCTCTGTCCATGTAATCCAGTTGCCTCTGAAGATGTCTTGAATAAAGACGAAAGCTAAGGTACTCCGTTGTTTCCATTTTCCCGTGTGATTTTATCAAGATTTATCTTATCCACGTTTTCATTGTGGATTTTCATAATATATATATATATATATATATATATATATATATATATATATATATATATATATATATATATATATATATATATATATATATATATATATATATATGCAAGTAAATCACTGTAGGTGCACGTGATCTAGGTATATGCTGATAACCACAAGGAAAGAAGAAAACACGAAGTTCCCAAGCGCTTTCGTGTAATTCACATCTTCAGGGGTGAGTACAGTCTGTAGAAGAGATGGGTCGGCAACGGGATGGAGGCTGGTTCCGAGGCAGAGGGCAGGCTACTGGTCCTCAGGTGAGTCACCATCACTGTCATCCACACTTGTCAGGGCCTCCCTGACAAATCCCTCAAAGTCATCTTCACTGTCTCTACCTCTGTCACTATCACTGGCTTGGGCTGGCTGTGGTGGGTTGCGGGCGAAGAACTCTGTTATGCTTTGCTGACGGCTGGTGTTTATGTTGTCGTGATAAACCTTGAAGTAGGGCTCCATAGTCTGCAACAGCTGGGTAGTGAAGATTTCATACCTGTTTGCGTCAGGGTCGTCGGAAAGGAGGAGCTTGATTTTCTCAACACACTCGATGGCACCCCTAACATTACTATGGGATAAGCGGTGTTCTTCTTGGGATGACGCACCACCTGCCTCTTCACTGACGTCATCATCATCTACCATCTCGTCGGTAGTCACATCAGGATCCCTTATCACTTCCAGGATGTCGTCGTTGGTGGTCTCGGAAAAGCCTGCAGCTGTAACGCTCTGCGCAGCTTCTCTGGCAAGGTCCACTGCTACTACAACAGTCTGAACCTCACCAGTCACAGATTGACTCTGCCTAACGCCCGGAATGCCTTGCAACACATGTCTCCATGCGTGACGAACAGTTGCAACAGACAGCTGATCCCATGCCTCCACCAAGAAGTCCACAGCTTTCTTGATGTTGAATATTCTCCAGAATTGTTTGAAAAGTATTTTTTGCTCTGCCAACTGTTGATCCTCGTCGTCTTCGCTCTTGCTATCGGTGGTGGTGTCACTCAGGTTATGCAACTCTTCCCTGGTGTTGGTGTAGTCATTCAGGAGCTGGAATTTTTTTGTTGAGAATGCAGCTTTTACATTACAGATTAACTCTTGGTCCATGGGCTGTAATATAGACGTAGTGTTGGGAGGAAGGAAGACCACTTTTACGTTGGGGTGACGATCTAACAGTAGGGGCGAGTGTCCTGGTGCGTTGTCCAGCCGCAACAAAATCTTGAATGCCACATTCTGTTGCTCACAGAATTTCTTCACATCGGGAACGAAACAGTCGTCAAACCAGGAGAGGGACAGTGTAGAGAACATCCACGCCTTACGTGCGGTCAGCCAGTGGACATTTAGCTTGGTCATGTCCATGGTTTTGTAGGCGTGCGGCTTGCGTGCGTGCTGTGTGGATCACCGATAACTTGAGCTTACAGGTACCGGAGGCATTGGTGGTAAACAGGACGGTGATGCGCTCCTTCTGCAATTTCCGGCCCCGACACTTGCTGGCATTCTTCACAACGAAGGTCTTGGAAGGTAGCGTTTTCCAAAAAAGACCAGATTCGTCCATGTTAAACACCTGGTCGTCGGTGTACTGTCCTTCCTCCATAATCTCATGTAAAAACGGAGGAAATTCCCTAGCCGCTGCACGGTCAGCACTAGCTTCTTCACCACCAATGTTTATATTGGTGATTTTGATCCGCATCTTAAACCTCTGTAACCACCCAGAGGAAGCATTAAAGGGTTTGGGCTCTGTAATTCCCGTCTTTCGTGACACTGCAGCATACAGTTCACGTGCGTACTCCTTAACAGAGTGCGTGTCCACCGCCATGTTCCGTCGCGCCTGACGCACCAAGTAGCTCACACCACAACCGCATCCAGCCCATACGTGCACGAACTGATCGCTATAAGAACAGCCCAGTCCCAACCATTGCAAAAATTATCAATAACTTGTAATAGACCAGTGTATTCACTCCCAGTAAACACTACTTCTTGCACTGTCACTATGTTGAAATGCACTGTAGTTTGAGCTTTTCCCCATCTAGTTATTATATATCTTATTTATATCACTTATGTTGCTTGTATATTATTTGTAATTCGAAACCCATTCCCTAAATATGTAACTGTATATTTTCAGCCTTCTGGCTGCCAAGTTCTTTCAATAAACCTTTAATTATTATTATTATTATTATTATTATTAAGTAATTTTTCCATCTTGAGAAGCACACTGGTTGTGGAAATACTTGATCATAGAAGCACCTGTAGACTTTGTGATGTTCATGTGCTCCTTTATCTTGGCTGCATCCTTCTTTATCGTCCGGATCGTAGATTCGTTCACACCATGCTGGCGCGCCAAATCAACCTGTCTTGTTCCTTTCTCTAACTCTTGGATAATTTTGTACTTCACCTCGTAGCTTAAGGAACGTCGTGTCTTCTTGGGCTTAGGGCGGCTGGGTCCAGGCAAGGAAAGGTTTCTCTCTGGGGGCGGTGGTCCGGTGGAAGCCATTTTACAGAACAATGGATGCACGATTACACGGTGTGGCCTTGAGGAATGAAACTGCTGCGGCTAGGTTAAGCATCGTCTTTCCTCCCTCCCTCCCTCCCCCGGGTGGACACGTCATATTACTTTAAACCAATTACAGCTAGCAGCGGAGGGAGGTAGGGATGCATTGCCAATCACAGTCCGATACGTCATATGACCTCAGTGATAATGCAGCAGAGACATGCACTGCGCAACCTTACCGCGCAGCTTGCCTAGGCGGAGGAAGGAGGAGGCGGGAGCAGGCTTGTGGGGTGAATCTAAAAATAGCGTCGAGCTGAACACTCTCCGCGTAAAGGGGTACACGCACCGCGGAATGTGAGCATCCTGGGTTCCGGCAGGGTACCGCGTAAACGTGGAAACGCGGAATGTGGGACCGCGTAAAGTGATTATCAGCATATACCTAGATCACGCGCACCTACAGTGATTTACTTGCATATATATATATATATATATATATATATATATATATATATACACTATATATATATATATATATATATATATATATATATATATATACACAGTGACCCCTCTGTTAATGAACTCAATCCGTTCCAGAAGGTCGTTCGTTAACTGAAACGTTCGTTAACCGAAACCATTGTTTCAATGGGTTTTTGGGTAATTGGTTCCAGCTCACCGAAAATTTCCTATACAGTAAGTCCCCAAGTTACGTACATAATGGGGACCAAAAGGTTGTACGTAACTCGAAAATCCCCCAACCCTATAATGTTTTCTGGTGGTAATTAATACAACTTATCAAATGCAGCTTATTTCGCACCTTGAATCGGTTAAACCACCCATGGCTAGCATTGAATGTCACAGTATCATCAGGGTGATCTTTCTTTAGGTCGTTGAAAAGACTTAGGGCTTTTTCCTGAATCATACTGAGACACAGAGGCTTACGTTTTTGTGTGCAGTCCTCGATCCACATCGCAAGATATTTTTCCATTTCTTCCAGAACCTTCCCTCTTCTTTTCGTTATAATCGTAGATTGCATTGGCACTGCAGATTTCACATGTTCCTTGATCTTTTCTTTGCCCTTATCAATTGTATTAACAGTTGACCGACTCAGGTTAAATTTGCGGGCAACATTGGTCAACTTTTCACCACTTTCAAGCAGTTTTATTATGTCCATTTTTACCTCTAGTGAGATTGCTTGACGTTTCGTAGCACTCCCACTGGCTTCACCACTCTTACGCTTTACACCAGTCATTGCACACAGAGTAAAGTGTACAAAATAGGGCAGAAATTCACAGGAGAAGTACTGTATGCGCAATGACCACACTTGTTGTTTTGGTGCGTCTAGCGTGTCGTCTGCATGGTCAGTGATAGTGGCGGCGCGGTGCGGCTGGCTCGCCCGCCAAATTTAAAAATTGCTCGCCCTTTTAAGACAATATTTTTGCAATTAAAGACTTCAGAAACGATGTACGTATCGGCCGTTTTTACGTAAGTCGGATGTACGTAACTCGGGGACGAACTGTATTCAACAAAAATGGTAGAAAAGTTCACGTACTTTGAGGTGTGTATGTAGAAGGCTCCTGGATGATGATATATATATATATATATATATATATATATATATATATATATATATATATATATATATATATATATATATATATATATATATATATATATATATATATATATATATATATACAGTCAATCCTCATATTACGCGGTTAATGTAACCCGGAGGGTACCGCGGAAAGTGAGAAACGCGTAAAGTGAATAACATAACATATGGGATTAATTGAAATGGAGTCCGGGCCGATCCCCAAACTCCACTTTTTGATGACACACAACTATGTTGTAGTAAAAATATTATCTTAACTTTATGATGGCATGCACACAATTAATAATTAAGAGAAATATCAATAATATTAGGTTTTTTAACACTTACATTAGAAGAAAAGATGGCTGGGCACACGGGGATGGGCGGTTGGTTCCGAGGCAGAGGGCAGATTATTGGCCCTCACCTGTATGACTATCCACCACAGAGGCTTGCAGGGCCTCTTTGTCAAACCCCCCAAAGTTCATATAAGTCCATATCCTCACTATAATTATCACTATCACTGACTTGGGCTGGCTGTAGTGGGTGGCGGGTGAAGAACTGGTAATGTTTTGATGACTGGGCGACCTTGTGCGCACCATTTTCGCGCCTCTTACACAACATGGCGGATGGCGGGAGGTTTGGATCCAAAAATGGCGCGGCTTGCCAGCCGCTCTCTGCGTAATGAGGTTCACGACCGCGGAATGTGAGCATGTTAGGTTCTGGCAAGGCACCGCGTTAACGGTGAAACACGGAATGCGGGACCGCGTAATATGAGGATTGACTGTATATATATATATATATATATATATATATATATATATATATATATATATATATATATATATATATTATATATATATATATATATGCTGATAACCACCAGGAAAGAAGAAAACACGAAAGCGCTTGGGAACTTCGTGTTTTCTTCTTTCCTGGTGGTTATCAGCATATACCTAGATCACGCGCACCTACAGTGATTTACTTGCATATATATATATATATATATATATATATATATATATATATATAGTTTACCCCGCTTTACGCGGTCAATTGAACCCACAGGGTACCGCGTTATGTGAAAACCGCGTTAAGTGAACAACAGAACATATGGGATTAATTCCAATAGAAACTGGCCCGACCCCCAAACTCTACTTTTTCCGACACAATACCTATGTTCTAGTAAAAATAACATCTTAATTTTATGATGGTACATGCACACAATTAATATTTAAGAGAAATAGAGAAATACAGTCGCCAAGTTAATGTTCATTCAAATAATGGACTCATCTCCCTCCCCCTCTTCTCACACTACACTGCTGGCTCTTCCCTCTCTGAGAAATTTTGGGGGGAAAACCACTAGATTTTAATAAATAATACCTCAAACTAAAGTTAGGATAATATAATTGACATTGCTGGATTCCTTGTAAGACCAGGAATGTTTTGAATATAAATGTTATATATTTTGCACAAAAGATGACATATTTACTCAGAGTAAGCATTATATCTAAAATTTGTATGTCTAATGCAAAATCTATGATGTTTATATTCAAAATGATCATCAAATTGTAAGAATTCCAGCAATGTAAATTATTTTCTGGCCGTGTAATTTGTATGAATTTTATGAGCTAAATAAAAATAAAAATTTTTTTATACTTCACCTCGTATATGAGTAGATGAACCGCGTTAAGTGAAAGTTCGGTTCTGGCGAGGCACAGCGTATATGAGAAATCGCGTTAAGTGAAACCGCGTAAAGCGGGGTAATACTGTATACGTATATAAAAGATACCAAATTAATGTTTGAGTGTCACTTACAATGTGATGGTCCCAATTAGACACTATTCCTATTAATTCTTATGGGAATTAATTCCCCTTAATAAAGTGGTTTCATTATCAGTGGCTTTTTCCTGGTCCCTATTAACCACTTGTAACGAGGACCCACTGTATATAACAAATTATCGGCTGAAACTCCACCAATATCGATACTCCAAAATGGCCAGTACCACCGATGGCGATACATTGGTACATCTACCCTTGTGTATGAGGTTGCCTTTGAACTGAAAATAATTGTGTGGAGCTAGCTAAATAAAATATTCAAAGTGGTGTTCCTATAGTGAAGTGTTTAATGATCAGGGTAATAGGGTCTGTAGTGAATAGAAGGTTGCAAACATTCTAAAATGTAAGTGGAAGATTATAAAAGGGAAGTTTACATGTGTGGGAGGCATAATTAGTCATGGTAAGATGGTATAGAACAAGCTGTTATCTTGCTCTTCTCTCAGTAGTCATTTCCACGGTTAAAAGTATCTGAAATCAGTAAGATTTATAGAAAGTTAGATATATTATTAATATCTCATAAGCTATTAATAAAATTGTTTTTTATTATAGGGGGCGCTGCAGCTGTGATGGCTGACCAACCGGCGTCTGACAAAGTTTCCGGCAAAGTTGATGGAAAAAGCAAGGAACCGCAAAAGTTCCTCTACTTGCAGTTACAGCAGGACAGAGTGAGTGTGTTTAGCTAAGTACAGTAAAGCCTTGAATAACAACGGTAATGTGTCCTCCAATATTGTATTGTAAGGCGAGTCATTAATTTCCATTAAAATAAAGCAATAATAATGAGATACATTTCAAAGTCTGACCATTTCAAAACTTTTGTGTGGCTTTTTACCCTACTTTCCCCTAAAACAATACAATTAATGAAAAATTTAAACTATATTCTTTAGATAATGTTTATGAATACAATTTTAATCAATAATAATGAGATTACACAAGAGGAGTTGGGACGCCATTGTTGTTGTCGGGTTTACACCCATAATGTCAGTTATCCATCTGAAACAAGAAAATAAGACCCTGGTTGTTGTTACAGTAAAATTAATGTAAAAAAATATGTATGTTTTAATGTTATTTAATATACAGTAAAAGTAACCGCTGATATTAAAGAAAAAAGAGAGTAATAGTGGAACGGCAATGTATACTTGCACCCTCAAGGAAACCCCATCATTTATCTGAAGAATATGTACAAAAGATTCATTATTGTTTATTACTGAATATGTATTTGATTGAATTTATGTTTATGTATGTGAAATGAACAATGCAATTCATTAAGAATAAGTAGAATATTAAAACACACAAGAGGAGACGAGACGGCATTGTTTTCGTTCATGTTTACAACACCCATGACGAATGACGATGGTTTTACATAAGAAACTGAAGAAATAAGATCCTGGTTATTACTGTTGTACAATTAATGTAAAAAAATGAATATGTATGTATTAAGTAATGTTATTTAATGCTAATAAATGGAACAATAGAAGTAGCTAACCACTAAAAACAGAGAAAAAACAAAATAGATTGGGAACGCCATCGTATGTAAGTGCCTATACAATCATCCCTTGGTTATCACGCCTAATTGGGACCGCGCCGAGTGCGTGGTAACGAAAAACACGATAATGAAAGTACAGAACCTATGGGATTTATTCTAATTGGTTCCAGGCACCCAAGACCCAACCCAAATATTCCCATTTAACGACCATTTAGACCAACTAAAGATATAGATAATGTTATGGTAAGTATGAGAATCACATACAGGCATGGCTAGGTTTATTACAAAGTGATGAAAAGGGTACAATAAGGTCAAGAGGGAAGGGATTCCGAGGCTAGAGGGTAGAGAGTTAAAGGTTCCCACCTAGAACTAAGTCTTCGAGTAACTCATCATCCTCTTGAAAACCCCCAAAGTCAGCTTGAGGTATTACAGGTGGCTGAGGTGGCTGTTGATGTTGATGAAAGAAGTCCGTAATTTGTCTCTGCCGTAATGCGTTGTGGTTTAGTTGGTCAACATAAGGCTGGAGTGCTCTGCCTATGATACCGGACACACTTTCACTGTCGCCGGCCGGGGGAGGGTGTTGTTCGATGAGGTGTTTCAACCATTCATTCAACTCAATAATCTCCCTGACTTTTGATATGGACTGTGCTGCAGGTTGTGCTTCTGGGCTGTCTTCTCTGTTCCGTCTGTCTTCCTCTGCCTGCCTGTCTTCCTCCATAATATCCTCAGCTGTATGCATAACAGGTTCCAACATAGCCCGTATGTCGTCTTCTGTCGTCTCGTCGAACCCTCGTCCTGCCACATGCCTTGCCTCCTCTGCCGACAACTCAACCTCTGCCTGGACAGACTGCGGTTCCCCTGGCACTTCCTGTAGTCGGTCCTCGGGCAAACCCTCTTATACATTTCTCCAGGCATGGTTTACGGTCGCTGGCATCACTGTATCCCAACACACAACCATTAAGTCGATCGCTTCCTTGACGTTAAATGCCTGCCAGTACTGCTTGACTTGCTGCTCCGCCTCTGTTTCTATGCCCCCCCTCCCTCCCTCCTTCTCCTCTTGGTCCTCCTCTTCCTCTTTGTCGACCAGCATCTGCACAGCATTTTCGTCCTCCCTTGCAAAGCGCATCCTCCTGAATTGTTTACTGAAGTAAGCAGCCTTGACACGAGAGATTATTTCCATGTCCATCGGTTGGATGAGAGATGTCGTATTAGGGGGTAGAAATTCCACTCGTATGTTCGGATGTGCTGATCGTAGTAGAGAAGAATGGCCGGGAGCGTTATCTAGCAACAAGAGAATGTTGAAGCAGATGTTTTGTGCCTCACAAAAGGCCTGGACCTCGGGAACGAAGAAGTTGTTAAACCAATCCAGTGACAGCTTCCCCGACATCCAGGCCTTCTTGCTTGTAAGCCAGTTCACATTAAGCCTCGTCATATCTTGTCGTTTGTAGGCTCTGGGCTTCTTTGCTCGATGGATAATTCTCGGTTTCATCCTGCATGATCCCGTAGCATTAGTGGTGAACAAGACGGTGAAACGCTCCTTAATTGGCTTCCTGCCGCATACCTTGGCTGATGACTTGGTGATGAATGTCCTCTTAGGCATGACCTTCCAATTGAACCCCGTCTCATCTATATTAAAGATTTGGTCCTGGTTGTACTGGCCCGTTGCGATGATGTCCCGTAGGATTTGAGGATATACCCTGGCACTGGCTCGGTCGCCACTTGCAGCCTCACCCGAAATCTTCACATTCCTCACTTGGTGTCATGACTTGAAGTTCTCGATCCAACCTTTAGAAGCGTTGAATGCAGGTGGGTTTGCCACTTCCCACTTCCTAGCGAGCTTCTGGTAAAGTTGTTTGGCGGTATCCATCAAATCTCTGGTCTCGATGGCCATGTTTCTTCTTCCTTGCTTCTGAACATACCGTACCAAAAGTTGATCAGTCTTCGTCAGCAACTGATTAGGACTCCTGCGGGCTTGGGCTAATGCGTTGGTTTGGGCTAGTTCCATGTGTTTGACAATATGATCCTTCATCTTGTATATCCCCCTAATTGTGGACTCATTGATGCATTAAGTGAGGGCCACTGCTCGCTTCTTTTTCCCGCCATCAATTTGCTTCACCACCTCCAATTTCTCGGCGTACGCCAGCATCTTCCTCTTCTTTATTTGCCTCTGAGTGGCAGGTCCAGGTACGGGGACTCTTGGTGGGGGCATGTTGGGAGTGGCCTCAGCCATCACAGACAACAATAGGGTACACACAAAAAAGAGTAATCCTTGGTTCCCGCGCACAAGCCACGGTTATCACGATTGCAGGGAGCCGGGGTAGAGGGACGCTTTCCGAAACTCCCCTTCTACCCCAACTGTGGTGGTCCGGGCCAATAAAAAACGAGCTTTGATGGCTGAAAAATTCAGGCCAATGATGTCGAGGGCTGATGCGCAGTTCGGTGTGCGAGCGAGGCATGTGTGGGTGCTTGTGTTTGTACAACTGCTTTCAAGTTTTGTTACCTCCGTCCATTTTCATCCAGCAAATGTGTTATTGTCAATTTGTAGGTGAAAGATTTTATCCTCAATAGATGTAGGTGAAGCAGGGGGGGTAACAATACACCTGGAGGCAACTGCGTGATAACTAAACTCTCGGCTTAAAAAATGTGCAACAACAGCAGGTGTGCAGATTTTGATGGAGGCATGATAACGAAAATCGCGATAACCACGTGAGCTATAACCAAGGGATGACTGTATGTGAAAACATCGTCATTTCTCTACCTAAGAATATGAAAGCAACACTTATTACTGTTCATATATGTTTTAAATAATACTTACGAATGTAAAACAAAAATTCTACTCACAAATGGTGGTAAAATCTAAAACATAAGGACAGCCAATGAATATTGTGCGAGTTTTTACTCAGATGATTTCGTCAGTCTCGTCAATCAGGTTCAATTCTGGCTGAAGCTTTAAAATTTCCATAAAGAAATCATAGCTGTTGCTGAAACTG
Source organism: Homarus gammarus (assembly GCA_958450375.1). Taxonomy (NCBI): domain Eukaryota; kingdom Metazoa; phylum Arthropoda; class Malacostraca; order Decapoda; family Nephropidae; genus Homarus; species Homarus gammarus. The sequence continues at coordinate 327,763 of CAUDMG010003769.1, forward strand.
TTACTGGGTTCTGGAAGCTAAGAAGCCTCTCTAAGAAACATTCCTAAAACAGAGTAAAGATCATCTTAGGCCCATGTAACTAAAATGTCAGCACACTGGACACAGGTGCCCGAGCGGGAAACATAAACAGAGTTGTCACTTGTTGTTTGTGGGAATATTATTTCATTCACTCTAGTAATGATACAAAGTTTCTTATTATGTTATCAAAGGTAAATGCACAGTTTATATAATTTGTTTATCACTGTGTCCATCACTGTTTTCAAATTAGACTACAAGATATGTATTTCTCCGATATGTATTTTGATCATATGCCTGGTAATGGGAGCCAGTGAGTTACCACTAGTTAGACCAGGGGTTCCCAAGCTTTTTCTAACATGGTCCCCATCCAGTGCGACCCCAAATCATTGAACAAAATCAAAATACTCATTCGGCAACTCTGGGAATCTGTCACTGAAATTCACTGTCGGATTTTGCAAATATTCCAGGAGATCCTGTTTCTCTTCCATGAGATCCAGTGTTTCGTCAAAATCCACATCCATCGTAGCTGTAAATTCCAAGTAGTGGTGAAAATGAGAGAAACTGTCGGCTTCAGCTTGTTCTCGTAGTATCATCAGCTTGCTGCACACTGAAGGTCAAACACCCATTTACCTTTCCTTTGAAGTTCAGTGTTGAGCTTATTAATGTGCTTAAAAACATCCGTCAGAAGTGCAAGGCGAGCAAGAAAGTGGGGATCAGGAAAACAATTAGCATTCTTATGACCCCGATCTTGCAGGAAGGATGCCAGTTCACTGCGAAGGAGGAAAACCCTTTCCAAGGTTTTTCCCCGTGGCAGCCACCTGACAGCAGTACGCATCAGCAGTGTGTGGTGATTACAATTTTCAGCAATGCACAACTGTTCGAACATGCGGGAATTCATGTCCTTAGCCTTCACGTAATTGACAGTTGCAATGACTACCTGCATCACATCAGAGAAGCTCTGAGACTTGTCTTTTGATGCCAGACTCTGGCAATGGATGATGCAGTGGTTTGTTTTAATGTGAGGATGTTTTCTTGATAAAATTCCACGCAATCCAGGGTTCTTGCCCATCATTGATGGGGCACCATCCATGCTGCATTCAGTTACCTTTACTCCATTCCAAGTTCTTTTCAGTGAAGAACTTATCTATAGCACTGAAAATATCCTCGCCTCGTGTTGTAGTTTCAAGTGAAATACAAGCAAGCAGTTCCTCAGCTACTGAGGATTCCTTAAGAAATCTTCTGAAGATCAGAAGCTGCGGCTGTGATGTAATATCAATTGACTCGTCCACTGCCAGGGCTGTCCATGGGGAATTTCTGAAGTCTTCCAAAATTTGCTCTTTCAGGTCTGCTGCAAGACACTGGAGGTGTCTTGTCATTGTGTTATTACTCAGAGTAGCATCATCAACAGCTTAGTTATCTTTTTGGCAAATGGTCCACCCTCAAATACTTCGCGAAAGTTCCTTAAAGTTGACTTTATGATAGCCTTACCCTCCGTGAAAGGACGTTTTTGCTGAGCAATGAGAAAAGCTGTCTTACATGAGAACATTTCCATCCTCTCCTTGTGAGATAGTGCTCTGCTTAAAATTGACTGAGACTTGGTTAGATTTTTATGACGATGATGAAAAATTCTTTTGCAAGCCTCTTCTGAAAGTACAGCAACATTTGTGTGAGTTTCCATGTGTCTGTAGTTTGTTCGGCTTCAAAGATTCCTCAGCAAGTTCTTAAGAACACATAACACAAATCCCTTTACCACTGACGTCAGCTACACCATACTTGTCAAGGAATGATGGATTGATAGAGTGTTTCCGTTTCTTGGTGGCTGGCTCCGATGATGTCTTCAAAAACCTATCCATAATACCTGGAAAATATATTGCATATAGTACTAAAAATATTTCAATTTTACAAGCACTTAAGATAAAATACAGTGTGCTTATAACAGGCAAATATATAATTGGTAATAGGCATACAAATTAAAATACACGACAAAGTGAATGCATACAAATTACCATGACATAATTAAATTTGCTTAATAAATCAAGTAGCACTGAGTTGACCTTCATCTGATATTCCAAATTAATTTAGTGTCACAAAGCAGGCCGTGGCTGGTCAGTTTGTCAGACTCAGTGCAGGTCCACTGGCATAGCACTAACCTACTGATAGTAAGGATTGTCCTTACTAAGGATTAAACTGGTGAGGCTGAAGATAATCCACAAGCGTCGGCAAAAGCAAAGGTTGCAACCTGTTCCCTGGCCTGGGTCGGTGACCGTATCAGGCCAGGTACCTATAGGTCGCAACCTTTGATCTTGCGGCATCTTGCCGTTGCTTGGCAAGTGTTGGCAAGATCAAATCATCATATGTTGCGACCTGTCACCTGGCCTGACAGTCACGGACCGACCCCACTCTTTACTGGGGGTGGAGGTGGGTGGGGTACTGCACAGCTCAACTGTTCTAGGTTAGTAGTGGGAGAGTGGGAGGGACTGGTCAGTTACTCCACCCATCCTCTCCCCATGTGACCTGAGCTGGCAGACCCAAAGGACCCCAGCGACCCCACCGACCCCATGACCTCTTTGCGACCCTACCTAATGAGCCTTCCGACCCCAAGTTTGGGAACCCCCGAGTTAGACTGTCGTCTTTTTTTTTTTTAACTCTCTTCCCTCTCTGCCATATTTCACTGGATTTACTGTTATTATTAGTGTTTAGTTGTATAATAGTGATTAATCATGGCATTGTAGTCCACTGCCAAACCTTGCTAGTGCTTGGTGGTGGAGGTCACTGAGGGATGGCATTTCCAGGATGGAGAGAGCGTTGTTGTAGCCGGAGTAGTCTGCTCCGAGCATGATTCTGCAGGCTCTTTTCTGTACCTTCTCTAGCTGGCGTTGTTGGGTAGAGTTGAGAGAAGACGACTAGGCTGGTGACGCATACATTAGTTTGGGGAGAATAAAGGCGTTGTAGATAGTCCTCAGCTCTGGCGTGGGTGTCCCAAGTGACCTAAGTCGTCGTAGCATGTAGAGTCGGTACGAGGCTGCCTTGATTGTGTTGTATACATGGGCCTTCCAGTCCAGTTTGTGGTCTATGGTAACACCCAGGAGTTTGGCAGACTGCACCAGCTGGAGAGGATGGGCACCCACTGTGACTGCTGGAGCTTGCACTGGAGTGGTGGCGGTATTGATGTGCATGACTACGGTTTTGGTGTGGTTGATGGTGACCTTGTTCTCCGTAGTCCATGCCTGTAGCTTGTCCAGTGTGCCTAGTAGCGATGAATAGTCCGGTGAGGTGTTGTCCACTGTAACCCCCACAGTGCAGTCATCCACGTACTTCCACCTGTGAGGAGTGTCCGATGGAGCGTCGTTGGTCAGGATGAGGAAGCACAGTGATCCAATCTTTTGTGTGTGTGTGTGTGTGTGTGTGTGTGGGTGCGTGCGTGCGTGCGCGCGGCACATTGTAGGATTTGAAGAAGTTGATGAAGAGTTTGTTCAGGAGTCAGGTAGTGAGGTGACATGCCAAGACACTTACACAGCACACACATTAACAGCACTACTAAACCATTGTCTTATAAAATTTTACATTATAATTTCTATTTTAAAATTAATTGATACATTGTGGCTCGACAGGACTACTTTTGCACTTTGACAACTGATCAGTGAATAAACCGGGGCATATGGAGACTCATTAGACATGAGTGATGTCACAAATTTTGCAACTGCAACCACATAAATTATCACAACCTGTACTCAAATGTACCAAGTTAATGACTAAGATTTTTATCTCTTGTGCAAACTAAGGGATGTTTATACTCAAACTAATTGCTCTCTTGCAAGAATTCCAGTAATGCAAGTTACCGTATTTTTCGGCTTAAAAGACGCACTTTTTATGACAAAAATATACCTCGAAAATTACCATGCGTATTCCAGGACACTAGTCGATGAGTTGTAGCAGAGGTTTTTGAAATCAGCCCCTTACAGAGACTGTTACTTCATTACAGTACTTAACAATTACAAGTATTCTCTATACAGTCGGCCCTTAACATTCGCCGGGGTTAGGTAACTGAGATACCCGTGAATGTTAAAAATCCGTGTACTATTGCTGCCCCCCCCCTCCTAAAAAATCCCTGGCCCCCCCCATGTCCTTATTTACCGTATATACCTGTGTGTAGTTCGAGTTTTTAAGACCAAATTATTTGGCAAAAATTGGGGGTCGACCTCTAAACGGGTAATAGTTTCGTTAGGTTGAAAAATATTTACCAGTAACTACCAGTAAACAATGGAAACGATGCACCAACACACCACCAGCTGTGAGTGTCGGTACAGTTGCCAGGGCAGATCTCTTGCAAGCCCAAAGTAGCCAAATCCATGGTATGGTAGCATAGGACGATGTAAAACAAAGTATTCATTTATTAAAGTTAATTTATAGATACTGGACATAAATTTTTGTTCATTACATTTGAAACATCAATCTTTGTTAATTAAATTTGAAACAAGAGAAAACTACGATACTGGATTTTCATTAAAGTATTACATCACAAGTATATTTTACCTTAACTGTGACTGAATGAATATATTCTCGGAAATAAATATGGAAATGTAATATATTTGCTGGAATGACGTACATATTATAGTGGGAAGTGGGATAAAATCATGACGAAAGACTTTCTCTTTCTTTCGTTGTTCAAAATATTTCACCGTAATCGCTTTTCGAATGGTTTTCAATTAAAAAACTGTTGTACTCGTACTGTATTACAATAATATTCTAGCCTTTCATTAGCCTTATAATCCCACAACTGAAAACCATTCGAAAAGCGATTGCGGTTACATCTTTTGAACGAAAGGAAGCAAAAGTCATTGCTTTCGTCACTTTCCACTGTAATACGTACAGGTAGTCGTCGACTTACGACCTAGATTGGTTACGGCCGACCGGTCGTAAGTTGATCTGGTCGTAAGTCGGCCTATGTTATAATTACCTTACGTATATTATACTGTAATGTGTAATGATAATATAATCATCTTTAAGTCATATTTTATCAACATTTTCTTTGTTCATTATTGTTACGGTCGTCAGGTTTAAGTAAATCACTGCATACTACAGTACAATTGGTTTATTATTTACACTGGGGCTGGGGCCAAAACTGTCGTACCGCCGGTCGTAAAGTCGAACAGACGTAAGTCGCATAGGTCGTAAGTCGACGACTACCTGTACATCATTTCAGCAAAAATATTACATTTCCATGTTCTCAGAAATAAATGGTAGTTTTGTTGAAACGTAATGTACAGTATTTAACATTCAAATGCAAAAATAGCTATAAAAACAATTAATACACCCGTAATGTACTGGCTGGCATCTCCACTCGTCCCTGCTCCCGCCAGTCACCTCCACCCCGCTCTATCCCTCTGCCTCCTCCCCGCTCTATCCCTCTGCCTCCTCCACATCGTCACTACTGTTGTATTACAATAATATTCTATCCTAATTGACTTGAATAAATACTACGATACCATATTTCTGAATATTTTCATTAAAATCCATCCAAATCAATCATTTTCCTTGCCATTGTCTGCAGCACCAAACAGCTTCTCCCAGTCCTCTCCTTGAACAGGGCTAGAGGGTACGTGTTTTTCGAATCGTTTTCAATTAAAAAAATGTTACGTCACACTTATATTTTACCTAAACTGTGCCTGAATGAATATATTCTTGGAAATAAATACTAATTTTGCTGAAACGTGATGTATTTCAATGTAAAATAGGATAAAATACATGACGAAAACAAAAGACTTCACCTAACCTTCCAATGTTCAAGAGATGTTACTCGTTTTTTTAATAGTTTTCGGTTAAAATACTGTTATATTACAATGATATTATATTCATACTGTGCTTGATATACTACATTCACAGAAATGAAATATTTTTGCTGAAATGACGAAAGTATTACAGTGGAATGTGGGACAAAATCATGACGAAAACAATGACTTTCGCTTTCTTTTGTTCAAAAGATGTTACCGTAATCGCTTTTCGAATGGTTTTCAGTTAAAAAACTGTTGCATCACAAGTGAATTAGGATAGAATATTATTGTACAATAATATTCTATCCTAATTCACTTGTGATGCAACAGTTTTTTAACTGAAAACCATTCGAAAAGCGATTACGGTAACATATTTTGAGCGAAAGAAAGCGAGACATTGCTTTCGTCACTTTCCACTGTAATATGTACGTCATTTCAGCAAAATATTACATTCCCATGTTCTCAGAAATAAATAGTACTTTTGCTGAAACGTGATGCATTTCAATGTAAATTAGGATAAAATACATGATGAAAACAAGAGACTTTACCTCACCTTCCAATGTTCAAGAGATGTTACTCATTTTTTTAGTAGTTTTCAGTTAAAATACTCTTATATTAGTGATATTCTATTTATACTGTGCTTGATATAATACATTCACGGAAATGTAATATTTTTGCAACTACAATGCTGATGTCAACACAAGTGTGGTTACAGCGAGACTGACTGAGTGAGGGAGAGCTATGCGTGTGTGTGTGAGGTTGCGGGAGCGGGCGGTGTCCTGTGTTCGGTGCCGCGCGCGAGTTGAATGTACTTCAATGTCCAGATTATTCCTCTGGCTGGGCAATGCGCGTATTTGCGAATCCGTGAATGCTAAACCCGCGTATGTGAAGGGCCGACTGTACAGTACAGTGGTCCCTCGGTTAACGAGCACAATCCGTTCCAGCAGGTTGCTCGTTAACCGAAAAACTCGTTAACCGAAACTATTGTTTCAATGGGTTTTGGGTAATTGGTTCCAGCTCACCGAAAATTGCCTAAATTCAAGAAAAAAGGTAGAAAAGTACACTTACTTTGAGGTGTGTATGTAGAAGGCTCCTGGATGATGATGATGATGATGATGGGAATTAGAATGGGGGTGGAGAAGAAGGAAGAAGAGAAGGCATTGGGGTGGAAGAGAAGTCACCCCATGGTGCCATTTCACCCATAAAATTTTAGCTCTCTTGGTGTAATTCAAGATTATTTTCTTTAAATCAACACTGCACTGCATTATATATTGTCAATATGTAAAATATATTTCAAAATGACCAATAATTTGCTTGGAAACACAGAAAAAAAGCGTTTAGTTGAAAAGAGTCTCAAGCAAGATGTTACCTCCACTGAAAACAGAGAGAGACTAACGCCTGTCTGGTGTGTTAACAGGCTGGATGGCACGCCAGAAACTAGTTTCTTTACCGTCTTTTATGCTCAATAATTGTTAAAATGACTAAAAAAGTTAATATTAAACTTTTAAAATTATCGAATAGTATAAACTTCTTGATATTTACTAAAATAGTAAGGAATTTAAGCCCTAAAACCGATTACTGTATTGGCGGACTAATACTACAGCTGGTGGACTGTCAAATGCAAACGAAAACATGTTGAAGTCGGCTCGTAAAAAACTCGTTAATCGAGGGATTGCTCGTTAACCGAAGTTAAGAATCTTATGGAAGGTAAATCGTTAACCTAAATCTCGTTAACCGAGGGACCACTGTTCTATAAAACTATTGATTTAATTAATATTGTTCATATATTGCAAAAAAAAAAAAAAAAAAATATACCCTTGCTGCTGTGTGGTTTGTTTACTAATGGCAGTGGTGCGGCAGTGCCATTTATTGAAGAATTGCTAAAGGCTGTCTGCTGGTCTCAAATGCAGGAATGTTAGTTTCTTTATATTTAGGCTCTCATATTTGGACACCTATTTACAGTAGGCTCTCATATTTGGATACCCATTTAGACTGTAAAAACCCCACGAAATTAAAATCTTCCAAATTTAAATACACTTCGTCATCCATGTAAAAACGCACACACAACAACACTGGCTGTCCTTATGTTTTCAACTTTACTACCACTGGTGGGTAGAATTTTTTTTTAATTCAGAAACATTTATTGAAATACATATGAACAGTAAATAAGTGTTGCTTTCATATTCTTATGTAGAGTAATGATGATATGTTTACACATGTGCTCACTTACATACGTGATCTCACTTTTTTTTTACCCTTAATTGTTAGCTACTTCCATTATTCCATTTATTAACATTAAATAACATTCCTTAAAACAACCGTACTAATTTTACTACAGCTACAACCAGGGTCTTATTTTCTTCAGTTTTATATGTAGAACCAATCAGTCACTGGTTTTGTAAACAACGAGTTTTTTTTACTTATATTTTGTTTTTAAATAAAGATTTTTTGTTTTATATAGACGTTGATATACATGTTTACATTTGCTTTACCTTCTACTGTTGGAAAATATTTCCCGTCGTTGTCATACCAACAAAAACAAGAGAAAGAATGTAAACACTACAGCCCCTAAGATGTGGAGGTGACCAGGTGTATAAAATGAGTGCTGTATTAAAGGTTTCACCTTCTTCTACAGATTTTTTTTTTAAATTGATGAAAATGACGACTGATAAGCAGTTCTAAGTAATGATATTCAAAGAGGTGTGTGTACTTGTGCCAAAAGGGCTGTATAATTATCACTGGTGGTTTCACTGGTGTCGGTAGTAGGGATGTACCGGGTACTACTGCCTGGGAAGATATTGGTAGACCCTGCTGCCATATGGCACCAGGTTGCTGATCTGACTTTCTGCCACATTTACACACAATTGCAGGGTCTCAATTGTTTCTCTTACTTTGACAACACAACATACATATATTGTTTCTCACTCTTGATTTTTTTTAATTTTTGTATTTCTTTATTATTATTATTATTATTATTATTATTATTACAGGTGGCCTATCGAAAATCCGGCAACCGATAAACTGAAACCTTCAGTTTTCCGGCATGGATTTCGGAGCGCATTTTCAAATATTTCTTTGTTTAATTAATGAAGATATATGTTTTAGCTCATAAAATTCATACAAATTACCCAGCCAGAATATAATTTACATTGCTGGAATTCTTACAATTTGATGATCATTTTGAATATAAATATCATAGATTTTGCATTAGACATACAAATTTTAGATGTAATGTTTACTCTGAGTAAATATGTTATCTTTTGTGCAAAATATATGACATTTATATTCAAAATATTCCTGGTCTTACAAGGAATCCAACAATGTCAATTATATTATTCTAACTTTAGTTTGAGGTATTATTTATTACTAAAAGTTAGGGATGGAAGGTGGGGGTGGGGGGGAGGGTTGGGACCGACCGACCAACTGGCGCGGTTGGAAGAGGGGGGGAGGCAAGGTGGGGTACTTTGATTGACAGATAGTGTCGTGAAGAATATTTTTTTTTTATTAACTGAAGATATTTGTTTTAGCTCATAAAATTCATAAAAATTACCCGGCCAGAATATAATTTACATTGCTGGAATTCTTACAATTTGATGATCATTTTGAATATAAACATCATAGATTTTGCATTAGACATACAAATTTTAGATATAATGTTTACTCTGAGTAAATATGTTATCTTTTGTGCAAAATATATGAAATTTATATTCAAAATATTCCTGGTCTTACAAGGAATCCAGCAATGTCAATTATGTTATCCTAACTTAAGTGTTTAATTTTCTTTGTTTAAAGGACTGTACAGGTAGTCATTTTCTGTTAAACTTATACAGCAAATATAACCATCAGTTTTCCGGCATTTTCGAAAATCCGGCACTCCTCAGGTCCCGAGGTTGCCGGATTTTTGATAGGCCACCTGTATTATTACATTTTCACCCCCTAGGCCCCAATGTGGGTCAGTGACCTGTGCCCAGGTGGGCTAATACCCGCAAAAAAAAAAAAAAATAAATAAATTAGAATTTCTTTTCCAAAATCAGGGTGTGTCTTCCACGATGCAGCGTCTTCTAAGCTGAAAAATACGGTATATTCTGCCAAATCAAGTCGGTGACATTTTATAAGCAAAAAACTTAAACTCCCTGCCTTTTATAATCGTTGAGTATGTGTTAATCTCCCCTCCTGGCTGTCAACACCCCACCCTCTCCCAGCCAGCAAGGGGCAGGTGGCGTTGATAACGATTACCGAATATGGCGGCATAAAATCGACCTCTGAAGCCAAATTTTTAGTATCCAAAATTAAAGGGTCGACTTATACGATGGGTTATGAAATGATGACCTTTAAAATTATGACTGTAAGTGAGAGTATTTTGTATTACAACCTTAATATTTACCTTTCATATACAGGTAGTAGCTTTATTTCTATTATGGATGTAATAAAGTTTTTCTCAGTAGTTTTATTTAAACACCTTTTGTTATTGATGTTTTAAGAGTGTGTGTGATCAAGTGTGTGAAACCATGCAGTAGGGTCAGTCACTAATGACATTGTGTGTGACGCCATGTATAGAGTGGCTTGTTTACCTGTTTATGTATGTGTTTTGATGGTTGACTTGGTCCTTCACAACACTTGATAACTGCTGGAGTTGGGGAGTCGACTTATACACTTATACTGTAGGTACAGTCGGCCCTTCACATACGCTGGTTTAGCATTCACGGATTCGCAAATACGCGGATTGCCCCGCCAGAGGAATATTCTGTACATTGAAGTAATTGAAGTACATTCAAATCGCGCGCCATTCAACTCACGCGCGGCACCGAACACGGGACACCGCCCGCTCCCGCAACCTCACACACACACGCATAGCTCTCCCTCACTCAGTCAGTCTCGCTGTAACCACACTTGTGTTGACATCAGCATTGTATTTGCAAAAATATTACATTTCCGTGAATGTATTATATCAAGCACAGTATGAATAGAATATCACTAATATAAGAGTATTTTAACCGAAAACTACTAAAAAAATGAGTAACATCTCTTGAACATCGGAAGGTTAGGTAAAGTCTCTTGTTCTCGTCATGTATTTTATCCTAATTTACATTGAAATGCATCACGTTTCAGCAAAAGTACTATTTATTTCTGAGAATATGGAAATGTAATATTTTGCAGAAATGACGTACGTATTACAGTGGAAAGTGACGAAAGCAATGACTCGCTTTCTTTCGCTCAAAAGATGTTACCGTAATCGGTATGATTTGACAGTTGGCGCTGAAGGCGTGTTTATTTATCATTCCTTAAGAGTGACTAAGCTCTTCTCATAATTTGCCACCCAAACGACCTGGGTGAATATAACTTACATTGCTGGGATTCTCGTAAGATAGTGATATATTTGACTACCTGTATAAACAAGCTATATTTGAAATAGATATAACAATTTTAGCACCGTATTCATTTAGTACATGTACAGTACAGGTTTGCACTTAGGTCCATTGTTAACTGAGGGACCACTGTATTGCAGTGTACTTGTACTGTACAATATTGACTAAATTCACTAGGTAACGTACACAACTAATGGTTGGTAAAACTTGTCAAGTAAGTGAGTGTCAAGTCTGTCAGTGTGAGTGGCACGTGTGAATGCTTGTGTCCCCCATCATAGGAGTCTGTTTTCTCTCGTTTCAGGATGCCTGAGTCCTCCGTTTTCTCTCTTCAATCTTAGAGTGTACTAGAGACTTCATTATTCCTTAGTAATGACACAGAATTTGAAATTGCAACCCCAATTTGAGGCAACTAGATATGTCTGATGACAGCAAATGTGTTTTTGTCAATTTGTAGGTGAAAGATTTTATCATCAATAGATGTAGGTTAACATTACACCTGGAGGCAAATGCTTACTAAAGCCTAAGGAAGGAAAGGATATTTCTTTAACACATAATATCTGGCCAGTATGGGAAGGATCATCGTGTCTTCGTCAGGGGGCCGTGGAGTGGGGGTCCAACAGGCGTCATGGAAGGTTTTTAGGAGGGGGGGGGGGGGTCATTCACCTCAAGGCTGGTGTGTTGCATACGCGTCTTCGTAGGTGAGCGGCAAGTTTGAGGTCGTCTGCATACTGAAGCTCAGTAATGGAAGCTGCTGACACCGTTTTTCCTGCTTGGAGTCGTCTTATTTTGAAAAGACCCCTCCTTCATCAAGTACTGGATGTCCACCCCAGCGGCAAGATTCGCACTGGCAAGAGTAAGGAAGGCAGCCAAGAGAATGGAAAAGAGAGTTGGTGCCAGTACACACCCTTGTGTAACCCTCTGTTTGGATGGGGAAGAACTTAGACTATGTGCCATTGTGAACGACGCTGCCGTTCATGCCATCGTGGAGTTGCCTCACAATGGCAATTAATTTTGGCGGGCAGCCAAACCGGCTGAGGGTCCACCAGAGGACTTCCTTGTTGACCGATTTGAAAGTCTTGGTTAGGTCGATGAAAGCCATGTACCGGTCACAACGCTGTTATCTGCACTTTTCCTGTATCTGGCGGGTAGCAAAGGTCTTGTCAGTGATGCCATGTGATGGTCTAAAGCCACATTGAGATTCTGGGAGAATGTTTTCCGCCTCAGGAAGAAGTCTGTTTAGGAGGACTCGGGCAATAATCTTGCCAGCTGCGGACAACAGCGAGATCCAACTGTAGTTGCCACAGTCTGACCGGTCTCCCTCGGACTTATAAATGTTGACAATGGAGGTATCTTCAAGAGCTTTGGGGATTTCCTCCTTTTCCCATATATTTTCCTGGAGAGAATGGAGATGGCTGGTAAGCAGAAGTCCTCCTGCTTAATACACCTCGGCTGGGATTCCATCAGGCCCTGAGGCTTTGTTATTTTTCATCTGTTTGATGGCAGTAGCTACCTCATCCAGGGATGGAGGATAGCTGAGGTGGATCAGCTCTGGAAGCTGACGGACCTGCTGGGTAGTCAACACATTCACATCGGTGTTTCGGTTGAGCAGTGAATAGTAGTGCTCTTTCCAGCACTGAAGGAGGCCTTCGTCGTCTTTAATAATGTGGTTACTGTCAGATGAGCGGAGGGGGCTGCGCCGCGAGTGATTGGCCTGTAAAATTTTTTATAGAATTTCAGAAATTTGCGCATCTTGTGCTGATCTGCAATTTTTTTGTATTTTACATGCTTTATTTTAGAGTTAGTCTTTCTTTAGATTGCGGAGTTTTCGCTGGGCAGCCGCTTTCTTACTGCGGAAGGTATCAGCTTTGGTCCGAGATTGAGAGTTGTTTTGCCAGTCAGTTAAAGCAGCACGTTTACCATCGATGAGTACTTTGATTTCTGGGTCATTTTCTTTTTATCTGGCTGAGGGTCTCTCTGCAGGCTTTTGTCATTACAGTATTAAGAGTATGAATCGGCTGGATTGTCCAATTAACCAGGCTGTTCACATATATTTATTATTTGGGTTTAAGTAACGAAACCCAACTGTAGTTCCTTGTTTTATTATAAAAGGATTGTATCTATAATTCCTGAGTGTAGATCGACCGTAAGTTCCACTATATATGAGTGAATGAGAAAGGGACGGCATTTTTGTAATATAAACGTTGGTCATGTCCTTACGATATAAGGTGCTGTGAGTGACTGATGAGTAGTGACCCATCGAGGGAGAACGGTATGGGTACGTCGTTCCCCCTCAAGGGAAGACGGAGCCATCCACTGCGGCTCTCAAATAACGTCTTCCTCTAGTCAAGGATATCAAACTACTGCTCGCTTTAGGTGGCCAGAGAGCCGGCTACTTATGCCTTTACTCAGCATAGTATGACGCAGCTTCCCGTGGGCACACCTTATCACGTGCATTGAACATGTCACCTCATAGCCAGTGGAAAGTTACAGGGTGGTGAATCTGAATATAATATCAGATGTATTGACCCATTTATATAATATGTTCTATTGATGAGACAGGGGCCCATTACAAGAGTATCTCATTCGGCACTGGGATTCACGTTGTTTGCTGTTGGGTTGTTTATAAGCCCATGTTTGAGTTGCTCTCTGAAAGCATGTGCTACCGCTGGATCCTCCAGACTCTTAGTATTAAACCTCTTGTGGAGGCTTGCTGCCTTCGCTGTTTTGGGGCAATGTGAAGTGCAAGCTTGGCTCTGGCATGTCGATGATTGGTGTCACAGTGGTCTGAGTCATGCATGGCACGGGTGATGAGGACATCTCGGCGATCTCTTTTCTGACAATGCTGTAGTCAATGAGATGCCAGTGTTTGGATCGTTGAGATGGCCTGAGTGGCTGCTGGCATTATCCATGACGATCAGTGCCTTGTCACTGATTTTCTCGATGTACGGGATGACATGATTAATAAACCAGTCTTCAAACATATCTCCAGTCATCCAGGCTTTCTTGTTTGATTTCCATATGACTGGGAGCCGAGGTTGGAGCACATTTTTAAAAGCAGGAGGTCTGTCAGCAGAGTGAATGACGAGAGGTTTCATGCGCCGAGTCCCTGCGGCATTAGCACGGAGAAGCACTGTTATTCTGTCCTTACTGGCCTTAAATCGCAGAGCTTTGGCTTCTGCCTTCATTAAGTATGTCTTCTTTGGCATCTTTTTCAGTTTAGTCCTGTCTCATCACAATTCCAGATTTGGTCGGGATTATAGCAACCTTCCTCAACTACTTTTTTTCCAATCCCTCCTAACTTTTTCCTCTGCAGCTGTGTCGGCCGATGCAGCTTCCCCTGACAGAGACATAATTCAGCTCTCTTGATGAAGCTGTGAAGCCAGCCTTGGCCAGCTTGGAATTTACTTTCACTTGTTGGCTGTCCTTCTCGCTGAAGCAGACGTGTCTGTATAGTAAGTCCTCGCTTAACGTCGGGGTTACGTTCCTAAAAACGCGATGTTATAAGAAACAACGTCAACCCGATCAATTTTCCCCATAAGAAATAGATAAAATATGGGAGTTACGTTCCTGAGCCTCCATTTGCTCCATGAATAAAATTACATATACAGAAAATTATTGCCATTTCTATAGAGAATAGTAAATAGAACTACAGTACTAAGTTTGTATTGGTACTCACCGATGGGCGGAGGTGGTAAAGTATGTGTGTGGTGGGTAAAGGAGGAGGAGGGGAGGGGAGGAGGGTGGTGAGTCACTGAGACTGCAGCTGCCTCATCCTCCTGCTCTGACTGGGGTTCCTCCGCCTCTGGTTGCTCCTCCTCCGTTGTCGTTTGCACCTCCTTGGCTGCCGGCTGTTGTGAAGAAGCTGCTTCTGCCATCCCGTGACGAAAAAATCAATCCAGTGTTGACTGCTTGGTGCTACTCATCTTCTTCTCCTTATAGATCTCGGTGTAACAACCAAGACTGTCATCAATGCTGCGTTGAACCATTGAGCTACAGTCTGTTTGGGTCGTCACATTGAAGCAATTTGCATTGCTTGCTGTATCATGTTCAATGATTCTGCCATCCTCTTGGAAGTTAGTGTTTGTTGAGGTTCTTCTTCATCATCTTAATCTTCAATGGGACTGTGTTCTGTTAATTGTTGCAGATCTTCATTGGTGAGCCCATCAAAGCCTGCCTGTCTCGCCAAGCTGAGGATATCCCTATTCACAGCTGGGACTAAGTCCATGAATCCCGTAAAACTGTTGACGCACTCGGGCCACAGTTTACGCCACACACCATTCAGGCAACTTTCTGAAACCTCTTCCCATGCCTTGCCAATGTTGTCAATTGCATGAAGAATGTTGAAGCTGCGCCAATATTCTCGGATCATAGGTTTATTTTCTCCGTCTGTAGCCTTGAGCAGCTGGGCCATGGTAAGGCGTAAATAATGCGCCTTGAATGCGGCGACGATGCCTTGGTCCATAGGCTGCATCAGTGCTGTCGTGTTGGGAGGTAGTAATACAACTTTTACACTGTCAAATCGGCGAGATTGGGAGGATAAGCTGGAGCATTGTCAAGGATCAGAAGAATAAAGTTAAGGTTCTCCTTGGCACAGTATTTCTTCAGTGCAGGGATGGCCTACACCTTTAACCACTGGCTAAATATGGCGCCAGTTATCCATGCCTTTTTGTTTGCCTTGTAAATGACAGGAAGATGATTCTTAGAGTAACCTTTCAGGGCCCGTGGGTTGGCAGCGCGAGAAATCAGCATAGGCTTCAGCTTGAAGTTACTGGCAGTGTTCGCGCTAAGCAGCATCGTCAAGCGGTCTTTTGCAGCTTTAAAATCTGGCACTCTTTTCTCATCCTTGGAGATATAGGTCCTCTCAGGCATCCTCTTCCAAAAGAAACCAGTCTCATCTTCATTGAAGACTTGCTTCAATGAGTTGCCTCCCTCCTGGATAATCCGTTTTAATTCTGGTGGGAATGTCTTGGCAGCAACTGTATGTGAACTGGCAGCTTCACCAGTCATCTTAATATTGTGGAAGTTATAACAATGCTTAAATCGTTGAAACTATCCTCGGCTGGCTGTTTCCTTCATGTCATCAAACTGGGATGTGGCCTTATGCTGGATAACCATAAGGCTCACAGGGGCATTGCATTGATTTTGGTCCCCATCCACATAGCTAACATCTTTTCCACCTTTTCTATCACAGTGCTTCAAGTACGAGTCGTCTTAGTAGCACTCTGAGAAGAACCACTTCCAGCATTAACCTTATTCTTGTCAGCGTTGGTCCAGATAGTAAGCACTGTTGTGGGGGGCTAGACCAAGCACAGTGGCTATGTCCACAGCACGTTTCCCTTTTTCAAATCGGGTTAATACATCCATTTTCGTAGCAAGGGTAATGGTCTTACGTTGCCTCTTCACTACATTAGCATCGGTAGCAGTTGATGGGCTCTTGGAAGCCATTTTCGAATAGTTAGAGTACAGTTTTAGAGCAAAAACACTTTAGCACGTACGGATGATGTGAAGTCGTAACAGAGACTGGCTTGGCATTGCTTGGGTACGCTGTGACGTTCCGGGAATAAGGGCAGTGCACCGAGCCGAGAGAGCGAAGCGCTGCGAGACAAGAGTGGGTGATGCGCCGTAGAAAGTAGTCCGTGACGACGCAAAATGAAGTAGTATCGTATCACCGGGACGTTAAACAAATTTTGGGCGTCTAAAGTTCAGCGACGTAGTACCGAAACAACAATAAGAGGGACGACGTTAAGCGAGGACTTACTGAACTAAGCTTGTATTGGTACTCACCGATGGGCGGAGGTGGTAGAGCGAATGTGTGGTGGGTAGTGAAGCAGAGGAGGAGGAGGAGAAGGAGGTTGGGAGGGGAGGAGTATGGCTGAAGCAGAGGAGGAGGGTCGGAGCAGAGGAGGGTGGTGAGTCACTGAGACTCTGCGCCGAGCCGAGAGAGCATAGCGATGCCAGATGAGTAATATCGGATCACCGGGACGTTAAGCGAATTTTTGGTCTCTAAAGTTTAGCGACGTAGTACCGAAACAATGTTAAGCGGGACAACATTATGCGAGTACTTACTGTATTTCTATTGCCACATTCTTTATCATTTGACCTGACAAAGCAACTTATGGCATTGCATGTTTACAGTTCATGCCTTGAGTGCGACTTCCATCCCTTGGTAAAGTGGTGGTCGTAAGTGTTGGGTAGTCTTGGAAACTGTGGTGCAGCAAATGCTGAACGAATCTTGTCTGATGCCATGAATGGTGCTTTTGTTAACTCCATAGCGGCGTGCAACAACAGAGGTGTTTGCTCCATGCTCAAGCTCGTCCAGAATTCTCATCTTCTCACCAATGTTAAAGGTTTTCCTCTTCTTTTTCTCACCTGAACTAGGAGTAGTACAGGTACTAATAGTACGCCTAGGCATCTTGGAACAGTAGACAGTAGTAGAGAATGTAGTGACCTTGATTGGAGAGCGAGAGTAAAGCGTCTACATGCGGTGAGAGCCGAATCAAGACTGAGCGGGCGAGTGTGAAGGCGTGGGTTAACGGCCACGTGGCGCCTCTGTTTGCCATGGCGATAAATTTGAAATATTTCCAGCCCGACTACCCTTGTGAAATAGAAAAAAATATCGCTATATATATATATAGGAACATGTCGATAATTTTGATAGCCTCGATATCAAAAAAATCTCAACAAAAAGTTGTGATATAGCTCTACCCTATTGTAGTTAGTTGACCGAGAAGTAGCAGTGAACCATACATGCTGTGGCGGCAGGACACAGACTGGGTAGATGTAAACAAACTCCACTCGCCAAGCGGTGCTTTTGGCATGGAATTTAATGGAATCACGGAAATTTGGTTTCACGGATATTTAATGGAATGTCGCCCGATTTAGTGAATTAGTTCGCTAAATTGAGCAAAAATGACAGAAATTTGATTTAGTGAAAATTTTGATTTAACGGAAAGGGGTGGCTCGAATTATTTCATTAAATTAAGAAAATACTGTACATGCTCCTACCTTCTCTTATTTTCTCCCAAAGCCAAGCACGTAAGTTAAATGTTTGTAAGATGCGACACAAATGTATGCTGATGTTGCATATATTGAGACTTGAGCATATTTTGATTCTGTTTTCCTTAAGAGTTGCTGTAGGAACCTTAAAACTACCTTATTGGCTGTGACGTGGATTTTTTTTTTTTTTGTACGAAGAACAATGAATATAGTCATTGTTTTTGTAAGGAATTTTAGGTGGTAACATGTGCATCTCTCACTACTATCATGGGTTCAAGTCCTGGCCTTAACACACATGGGGAGTGTATTATCCAGTGTGACCTTACCAAACATTGCATGGTTTTTCCGGGAACTCCGGTTTAATCCTCTATTATTACTGGATGATAAAGTTCATTACAATGTAACAAAGAAGAAACCTGAATTATTACTAAGAAGATAGCTAGGAAGTGAAAGATAAATTGGTATAGTACTGTAGTGTATTCTTAAATGTGTCTCAGGTATGGAAATTGATTTTATTTTAGGATATAATTAAATATTGATAGTGTCCAGGTACTGATAACCATCTTGGCTTGTACTTTAATATATGAATGAAGGGCCAGTATTCATGAAGTCCTGCTTTAAAGAACTTTATTACCAATGAAACTTAGGTTTTGATTATTTGAAGTCCTGTATTGTATTTAAATTCTAATAACTGTGTTCTGTTTTAATACTTGTGCATATTACAATTTAAAATTTATTTTCTGAGCTAAGTAATAGTTAAATGATATTGATTTACTTGATTACTCTTTCAAGAAGATGCAAAGAATCTTTCGGTGAAGTATATAAAAACAGTTGGTGAAATTCTTCTAGACTGGTGATGGAACCGGACGTGTGGCGACCTTGGTTGGTGGCCGAGGGGCAGGCGGACCAGCTCACTTTATTCCTCTCACAGCAAAACTTAATTCTATATCTGTACTGGGGTCTGGATCAAGACCTTCTCGTTCTACTGTTTCAGTACCAGCATCTCGTAGTCAGGCAAGTAGTTTGTAAACAATTAGTGTATAATGATTAATATGACATAGTACTGTACAGTATTTGATGACTCCAAAAATGAAGGTAACAAAGCACCACAAGAGGGGAACTCCTGAGTCCATTTGATCTGCTTATCCGTATATCTTTACTATTGAATCTCTGGAGAATTAATATCGCCCTTTTAACCATCTCCCACAGTTATTTAAGTTGGCATAGTCCAAGTGGGGAAAGTTTTTGTTAAATCACGAGCCTTGACTTGAATAAGCGGCACGCAGTATTGATATAACATAGTGACTGTACCTCCTGAAATGTTTAAGATGGCTAATATCAACAAATGATGTTTTACATAGTTCTTTAGATTCATGCCAAATTTTGTCGGTAACCTTTGATTATCGGTGCCGAAAGGGAGTTGCCTTAAAACTTTGCTTCAACATAACCTGATGGTAAATGGGTCACCAGAGGTGTGCCCATGCACAGTCTTTTCAGGGCTGGTGCCCTGAATTTGTGGTAGTTAGTGTGGGGGAGGGAGAATTCCCCTCTGGTTTTACCCAACGGCTGCCATAAAGTAATTAATGGTAAATCCACACAGGTGTGGAAAATGGCCATGAAAAAGTTGATAATGATACTATGATGTACAGTATACGCTTACATTGCCTTTTGGATTACACTTTCTTCATGTCAAGAAGTACTTTTGTATTCAGAGTATCAGTTACTGAGAGTTATAGAAGACTGGAGTGCAGGGCCGGATTCAGGAGTGAGCAAAGTGGGCAGCTGCCCAGGGGCCTCCACATATTACAATATTTTATTTATTTGTTCATTCATTTGGACTATTTTCATTTTCATTCTTTAAAATTCATGTTTATCTATTCCATCACGTAAAACTATGTTCAGCAAGAATCGTGATAGAAATTAGGCTTGCTACTCCTTGAAATTCATGAATAATGCAAAGAATCATCTCTCTGTAATAACTAATAATATATTCTTTTCTGTAAAGTCTCTTGAAAATTTTTGACATGTGCGGTAGTAGCTATATCAGGTGCTGGTCGACTTGAAACCACATGAATGACTCCAGTCATGTCTCACTTTTGTGTGTGTGCGTGTGTTGGGAATTTTTACACTATCAATAAATATACAGTTGATTAAAAATTTCTCAATGTTCTAATTTCCTCAATATAACTGCATATGGCTTCAAAATTCTCCAAAGAAGTGTTCAAATTTCAAAATTTTCCCGGGGGGCTTACAGTGCCCCTCGGAACTCCCAGATGTTTAGGCTCGCTTCACTTGGGTAGTTATAAAGAGGGGGGCCTCCACAAAGAGGCTGCCCATGGGCCTCCACAGGTCTAAATCCGGCACTGCTGGAGTGTAGTAAGTGCTGTATGTATATTAAGAGTTATCAATCCAAATTTTTCATATTACAGGTTTTGTAGTTTCTTTTGATGATAATTTTGAAATGTAATTGTATGATTCATGATAGGCTATGAAGATATGATGATGATTTTTTTGATGTGGCAGTAAGATGTATAACTGCCTGCAAGATTACTGTTCCACCAATTCGTGGTGATTCCATACATGTGGCAACGTTACAGTGTTGAATGAGACAAACAGTTTTTAACAGCATTTATGAATGTGAACTCATGTATAGCAGTGTCTAATTAATGAAGTCTTAATGAAATTAGTGCTAAATAATGTGACTGGCTTATAATTACAGTCTGTCCCTTGTTATGAACCTTTGGTTCACCAAAACCTGAAGTTCCCAAAATATTTAAGTATTCTCATGGTTTGATTGCAATTGAAAAACTGGTTCTGATTTTTTTACGTGTTTTATAATATTTTCTTAAATGATAAAGAAAACATGCTGAAAGAATGCACTTCCATGTTACCAATATACAGTAAACCCTCGATAACTCGGCACATATGGGGCTCTGGTCTTGCTGAGTTATCCCAAATTCTGACTTATCGATAGAATTTCCCCTCCAACAAATATGCAACAATAAAAAAAATTATTGACCCATATATGTGTACATGTAATCACTAAATGTAAAAAGTAACACTTACCAGCACTGCAGGTGAAAAATGAAGCATGATTGTAGGTGACACAGAGGTATGGTAGGTGACACAGGTATGGTAGGTGACACAGAGGCATGGTAGGTGACAGGTATGGCAGGTGACACATGTATGGTAGGTGACACAGAGGCATGGTAGGTGACACAGAGGCATGGTAGGTGACACAGAGGTATAGTAGGTGACACATGTATGGTAGGTGACACAGAGGTATGGTAGGTGGCACAGAGGTATGGTAGGTGACACAGAGGTATAGTAGGTGACACAGAGGTATGGTAGGTGACACAGAGGCATGGTAGGTGACACAGAGGTATAGTAGGTGACACATGTATGGTAGGTGACACAGAGGTATGGTAGGTGACACAGGTATGGTAGGTGACACAGAGGCATGGTAGGTGACAGGTATGGCAGGTGACACATGTATGGTAGGTGACACAGAGGCATGGTAGGTGACACAGAGGTATAGTAGGTGACACATGTATGGTAGGTGACACAGAGGCATGGTAGGTGACAGGTATGGCAGGTGACACATGTATGGTAGGTGACACAGAGGCATGGTAGGTGACACAGAGGTATAGTAGGTGACACATGTATGGTAGGTGACACAGAGGTATGGTAGGTGACACAGAGGTATGGTAGGTGACACAGGGATGGTAGGTGACACAGAGGTATGGTAGGTGACACAGAGGTATGGTAGGTGGCACAGGGATGGTAGGTGACACAGAGGTATGGTAGGTGACACAGAGGTATGGTAGGTGACACAGAGGCATGGTAGGTGACACAGAGGTATGGTAGGTGGCACAGAGGTATGGTAGGTGACACAGAGGTATGGTAGGTGACACAGGGATGGTAGGTGACACAGAGGTATGGTAGGTGACACAGAGGCATGGTAGGTGACACAGGGATGGTAGGTGAACAGAGGTATGGTAGGTGACACAGAGGCATGGTAGGTGACACAGAGGTATGGTAGGTGGCACAGAGGTATGGTAGGTGGCACAGAGGTATGGTAGGTGACACAGAGGTATGGTAGGTGGCACAGAGGCATGGTAGGTGACACAGAGGTATGGTAGGTGACAGAGGTCTCGTAGGCGACACAGAGGCATGGTAGGTGACACAGAGGTATGGTAGGTGACACAGGGATGGTAGGTGACACAGAGGCATGGTAGGTGACACAGAGGTATGGTAGGTGACACAGGTATGGTAGGTGACACAGAGGCATGGTAGGTGACACAGAGGTATGGTAGGTAACACAGGTATGGTAGGTGGCACAGAGGCATGGTAGGTGACACAGAGGTATGGTAGGTGACAGAGGTCTCGTAGGCGACACAGAGGCATGGTAGGTGACACAGAGGTATGGTAGGTGACACAGAGGTATGGTAGGTAACACAGGTATGGTAGGTGACACAGAGGCATGGTAGGTGACACAGAGGTATGGTAGGTGACACGGATGGTAGGTGACACAGAGGTATGGTAGGTGACACAGAGGTATGGTAGGTGACACAGGGATGGTAGGTGACACAGAGGTATGGTAGGTGACAGAGGTCTCGTAGGCGACACAGAGGCATGGTAGGTGACACAGAGGTATGGTAGGTGACACAGAGGTATGGTAGGTAACACAGGTATGGTAGGTGACACAGAGGTCTGGTAGGTGACACAGAGGCATGGTAGGTGACACAGAGGTCTGGTAGGTGACACAGAGGTCTGGTAGGTGACACAGGCATGGTAGGTGACACAGAGGTATGGTAGGTGACACTGGTATGGTAGATGACACAGGCATGGTAGGTGACACAGGCATGGTAGGTGACACAGGCATGGTAGGTGATACAGAGGTATGGTAGGTGACGCAGGAATGGTAGGTGACACAGAGTTATGGTAGGTGACACACATGCATGGTAGGTGACACAGGTATAGTAGGTGACACAGGCATGGTAGGTGACACAGGCATGGTAGGTGACACAGAGGTATGGTAGGTGACACACAGGTATGGTAGGTGACACAGGTATGGTAGGTGACACAGGCATGGTAGGTGACACAGGTATGGTAGGTGACACAGGCATGGTAGGTGACACAGGCATGGTAGGTGACACAGAGGCATGGTAGGTGACACAGGTATGGTAGGTGACACAGGTATAGTAGGTGACACAGGCATGGTAGGTGACGCAGAGGCATGGTAGGTGACAGGTATGGTAGGTGACACAGGTATAGTAGGTGACACAGGCATGGTAGGTAACACAGAGGCATGGTAGGTGACACAGGTATGGTAGGTGACACAGAGGCATGGTAGGTGACACAGAGGCATGGTAGGTGACAGAGGTGTGTATATATATATATATATATATATATATATATATATATATATATATATATAATATATATATATATATATATATATATATATATATATATATATATATATATATATATATATATATATATATATATATGTATATATATCCAGTATATTTAACCGGTCGGAATATACTGGACTTTAATTTCTCGCTTGACTTGGGGTTTATTAAAGATTATTAGATGAAATTGCAGTGGAGCGTCCCTTTGAGAAAAATCCCGAACCAGCTCAAGAACTCTTAAATTTACTAAACAAAATGAATTATCCGTGACCCGTGGAAGGATAGCGTCTGTGACTCGGATGAATGAGACACACTGTAAAATCTAGACACTTATATTCCCTCCAACACAACAGACACAATCAAATAATGGTACACCAATATGCACACCTCTTAACCTGAACTTAAAACACTACTCTGGGGAATAAAGGTTATACATGATATTGAAATTATTAGAAACTCAGACAATGCCTCATTAGACAACAATAAATTTAAAGTATTAAGAAATGTTGCT
Source organism: Homarus gammarus (assembly GCA_958450375.1). NCBI lineage: Eukaryota > Metazoa > Arthropoda > Malacostraca > Decapoda > Nephropidae > Homarus > Homarus gammarus. The sequence goes on from CAUDMG010003769.1 coordinate 351,845, forward strand.
TGCACACATGAAACAGGCTTTAAGGGCTTTCAACAAAATAATGTCCACCACTGCAGAAATGGCATAAAAATAAGAAATTATTAATTCCACCCTGAATAGCCCTAAAGGGCACTCAATAGAATTATGTTACACCAACAGATGCACACTTCTTAACCTAACTTAAGGACTACTCTGGGGAACAAAGGTTATACCTGAGATCGGAATTATAAAGAAATTTTAAATGCATTAAAGGAACTAAATCACAGTATCACTCTGGTTTCAATTAGTAACACAACATTTAAAAAACAATACGATAAAAATTATTTAAGATATATTAAACTACACACGTCGAGATAATATCAGTAACTCAAAAAATGGTATTAACTACACACAAAAATATTATCACTATTATTGAGATGTTACTGGGTCCACCAATACCCGTGAACCATGCTTCACCCAACTCAGCATACACCTGTAATAAGGGAGATAAAATGTTTCTCTAGGTATCCCCGAGACTCCTGGTCTCAGTGTGTGACCATTAATTTGCTCAGATAGCCTCAGTGTACTCCCAATGCATCCATGGGCAGGAAGAGAGAATGCCAGCAGGTGACTATGGCCAGTAGGTAATACTTCTAGCTGACCGAGGGCACGTGGTGTTTTGCACCCACATGGTAAGAACTGATCACCCAATGCTGATGCTGGTGCTGCTACGTTTTAGTTGTCAGGAGCACTTGTTCACTCAAGATATCCTTTGCTACCCCGCTAACCAGTGACCAGCCTACACTGATCGTTCCAACGGCGACAATCGCCAATCCTCAATCATCAACGGCAGTTAATCTCTCGCAGTCAATCTCTCGCAGTCAAGTGGGTTCTGACGGAACCCTGAAATTAACTCACTGTTAGCTCTTAATAACTTAATCACTGCCCTGTCTAACCCCTATCTGAGATCGAATGAGACTTACTTGTTATACTGCAATAGCGCAACACAGGTGACTAGACCGTGTGACTATTTCTGTGGACGGACGCGCAGGGACGTCCTGTTGGTCCGATCGCTTTCGCGTGACTGAGGACCAACCAGCCTCGCGTCACCCCAAGGTGTTAGCTTAGGCCTACGTGACATATTTTCCGCCTAACTAATAACTTTCTTGGGACACCTGTAACATTATTCAGACTGATAAACGATCTATAATAATTTCAAATTTAATAATAGTCCCTTAACTTCATGAATCGCATCATTATTAATTCGGCAAACTACATTCAATATCGTATAGGCCTAGTTCCAAAAGCTGTCACTACGGGCAGGAGCGCTCTCTTCCTCAGTCGACCTTGAAAACTCAGTATTGCCCATGGCGCGGCGTTTGAAATCACACTGAATTTTCTGAATATTACATATATATATGCAGTCGGCCCTTCACATGCGTGGGTTTAGCATACACAGATTCGCAAATACGCGGATTGTCCCGCCGGAGGAATATTCTGTACATTGAAGCAATTGAAGTACATTCAAATCGCGCGCCATTCAAATCGCGTGCGGCACTGCACATCGCCCCCCACCACACACACACACACACGCGCCTCGCTGTAACCACACTTGTGTTGACATCAGCATTGTAGGTCGACCCTGATTTTTTTTAACAAAAAATCGTTAATTTATGATATTCCTTGTTTATAGGTCGACCCAAGTTTTTGAGGGTAATGGAACAACAAAACCTTCAGTAAAAACACTCTACGTCCTATAAACTGAGGCTCGCCGTGCCTGAAACACAGAGTGCCGAAGGCAAATTGTTTACCATTTATTATTACGACACTTTACACTGAAACGTGGGTAGTTTCAACAAAAATATGTATATTTCCATTCAAGTATTTATTCAAGTCAATTAGTAGGGAATATTATTGTAATACAACAATGTACAACAATTTTTTTCTCTTGAGCAAAATATATGACGTTTATATTCAAATTATTGGCTGTCTTGCAAGGATTCCAGCAATGCAAATTATAATCTCCTAACTTTAGTCTGAGATATTATATAAGATAAAAACTGTAAGCCTAAACAAACCCCTGGCTGAGCAGATGGGGGAGGGAGGGGGGGAAGGAGCCAGTCAGCCAGCAAGGTGTGTGGGGGTAGGGGGGTTGAGGTGATATGTTTGACAGTTTGAGCCGAAGGTCTCTGTGTGTTTATTTAACAGTCCTACTATGCTTCTCCCATTTTAAAATGCCAGTGAAATGACCTGGGAGAATAGGGTGTGTCAATTTAGGGGGTGAACTGGCTAAATTGAAAATCGAGTAATTTGGTAGCAATTTATTGTAGTCTTTAAGCATGCAAAACAATATTCTGGCATAAATTTTTGTTTATAGTAAGTCCTACCTACATCAAATGGATTTTTAAATGTACATATTTGTGAATTTATAACATAACCAGCGTTTGCACACATGTTACTGTTTCAAGTTTCAAATTATTATATTTTATTATCCGTAGTCTATTTGAAAGTAACCAATGCCTTCACACTCTCTTTGCTTTGGTTTCTTGTCATCAGTAGTCTGCTTGCTATTTGTGCTTTGATGTAACCTTCTCGCCTCTCGTGGCTGTAAACATGGCCCGCTGCTTCTGTGACCATTTTCACACATCTCTCCACACTTTGAGTGTGGGAAGGCCACTTCGGCACCTGCATTGGAGTCTCTTTAAGGTTTCTCAATTCTTGGCTAGTTAGACTTGTTGTCAATGGTGGCTCTAAGACTTCCAAACTCAAGTCACCCAATTCTGACAATTTGGTGGCATTGACGTTTATTGGGGGAACTTTTCTTGAATGAAACGAACAGTCTCCCAACTGGTCGTCATCTATTAGCGTTCCTCTAATCTTTAGAATGACTTCTACAGCCTCGGTTCGGAGATTGGTACATTGACTGCAAAGCATTGCTTGCAAAACTGCTTCTGATCGAGCATACCAAGCGGACCTTCTTGCCACAGGTAACACGATGTCCCTCACTACCTTCCTCTGTGTTCTTACAAGCTGCAATTGAAACAAAAGGTGATTGGGCCCATCCACCCACATAGGATTAAGTTTCACACTAAACCACTGGGGAAGATAAACTCCAATAATATATTCAACAATTAACCTCAAATTCTTCAGCACTTTGCCCTTCAATTCGTGTTTGGAAATCCAAATCCTGCAGAAACGAAGAGCTGTAGTTAACCAATGGCTGTGACTGACAGGTCCAATCTCCAAGAGAGCCAATGACTGAGGCACTTCTCCTGATCTTATTGCTTGGGCAATACGATAAGCATAGGATTGATCTGTGCTGAGATCTTTGATGACTCCTTCAGACAACGCCGGAAGGGGAGGGCCAACTTCGACCTTTGGAAAGGTTGTATTTATTTCTAGTTGTATTGCTTCATCCAGCATGATGCCAAGGGGACCTGACCACTTGTTGTTGCTCTTTGTAGGACCATCAAGTTCCTGGATGAGATGACGAAGAGGTAGCTCGCCTGTATGTAAATCACATACAATCCAAACAAGTCTTCTTCCTAGTTTTTTCTCTAAATGCGTCATTACACCCCCCTGCCATCCGGTGTTCACTGCAGTTGAATCTCCACCAACAGCCTGCAGTGAACTGCCAAGTCCTCTCTCTTGAACCGAACATAAAATATGATCAGCAATGACCTCTGCATGTTTCTTCCCTTCTACTTCAGTTTCGGGAGCAAAGTGAAACAAAAACCGACCACCAGGCTCAGAACAGACAGAGTGGTGTTCTTCTTTGATGAGACCTGGAAACTTTCTGTTCACTCCCTCTACTTCTAGCAAAACTTTTGTGTCATCTATTCTTCCATCAAACAAAAGACAGGAGAGCCCTCCCTCGCTTAAATCTTTTTCATGCTGATCAGATATTTCCTTCATTATTTTTTCTTGTGCTCTTCTAATTTTATTATGATCTATCACCAAAGATACATCCTCTCGGCTGATGAGGCCTGCATCTATCCAAGCGGCAGTTGCAATTTCTGCAGCCTCACGAAGTCCAGCATGGTGGCGAATACTAGCTAAAGCAATGTTTGAAATATTTCTTGTGTTGTATTTCATTTTCTTTGGTAAAGGTTCAGATGGCTCTTTGGAACTATCATCTGATGTTGCTTCCTGTTCATCAGAAGAACTATCAAAGAAGTGATAAACATCTTGACACAGCTCTTCCTCTCTTTGGATGGCTTCTTCACTCTTCATTTTCTTCTTTTGTTCCCTCTCTCGGATTTGTTCTCTCTTCTTGGCATTAGCAATCTGCTTCTTTGTTTCTGAATAATCTATTGAACCCATTTGCATACTTCCTTGGCCTTCTGCCTTTGTCCTCTGTGCCTTTATAAATTCAAGCTCTAAAACAGGGATCTTCTTTTCACGAGGACACCCACAATCAATGTGGGAATTATTTTCTCTCTTACCTGAGTGAGAACAGTTGGATTCAGAACATAATTGTATGGAGCACTTGCAGGTCAAAATGTCAAACAGAGTATCAAGTGTGTGCAGAAATTCATTTTTCCTGGCCAAGTTTCCTTTACCAAGTGATGTTTCAACTGCTTTGTGCCATAATTTCGTTAGTTTTAGCTCAATAGTTTGACACTGATTAATCACAGGTGGTTTGAATAGTGCATTAGCTTTTGTCCATTGATGCAGAAGAGGGACTATCATGTCATTTATGAGTTCTTTATCTGTATAGTTCCTTCTGTCCTTTGCATTTTTTTCTCGAAGGAGTAACCCTAATCTTAGCATGTCTCTCACTGTTGGAAGTTCTGATACAGGAAGCTCCTTCCCTTTACCAACTAGCAGGCTCAAGTGGGTTGACAACTGACTTCTTGTCTTCAATTTTGACATCTTCCCACTATCTGACAAATAGAAAAATATTTCAATGTTTCATAATTCAATTGTTGTTTCAAAAAATATCAATTTGTTTATCAAAAATGCTGTAACAGAAATAACATAATAGTTTCTTAGAACATAATGTTTTATACAATGATATAAGTAACTGCGACAATCAATATGCCCTACTTACAATAATTAAAATGTAGAATTCGTCTGGTAGAGTAGGTGCAAGTGCAATGAGAGCAAACCACCGTCTATGATATCTAGAAGGAGAGTGAGCCGGGGGCCTTATCCTCACACTTGGTACAAGTCAAAACAAGAATTAAACTGTCCCACACGGAGAGCCTGTTCATGTTCATGTTCTGACATGCATATTGTACACAAGCTATAGAACCATAAAATACTCCATAATCCATATGCTTACATGAGATTAGTTAATATCAAGTGAATAATTCTAATCAAGTCTCATTAATTTGTTGAAATACTGATATTTGAAACTTTAAGGTATAATTGATGTAGGTGAGGGTTATTTCAATTCATTTTTGTTTGCTAATCTCAAGTTTAGACATAAAGAGGCACAATATTTTGACTACCAAATTTGATTTTTAACATGTTGACAAAATTGACACACCCTACTGGGAGAATATAATTAACATTGCTGGGATTCTTGTAAGACACTGATTAATTTGAATAGCAACATGCTCCAATTTGCACTAAACATAACAATTTTAGTACTGTAATGAAATTTGTACATGTACACTCAGCTTTGCACTAAGGTCATTTATTTTTTTTAGTACGGTGTGTGCATGTAAATGGATGAAAATAAATGAAGAAATTTATGTAAATCTACCTAAAAATACAGTTGAAAACTTTATACTTTATTATAAAATGTACTTCACAGTATTGTAGACTAATGTACTATATTTTTATATCTTGAGCAAAATATATGACGTTTATATTCAAATTATTGGCTGTCTTGCAAGGATTCCAGCAATGCGAATTATAATCCCCAAAGTTTAGTCTGAGATATTATATAAGATAAACACCGTAAAGAATAAAGTTATAACCAATCTTTTTTCTGGGAACAGGAGGAGGAAGGTAGCCAGCAAGCATGGGGGAAACTGGGGGGGAGGGGGGGTGAGGTGACAGAGTGTCTGCTGTTTGTTTATTTATTTGAGATAAGATGTGACAGTTGGCGCTGAAGGCCTACGTGTTTATTTATCATAACTTAAGAGTGACTAAGCTCTTCTCATAATTTGCCACCCAAACGACCTGGGTGAATATAACTTACATTGCTGGGATTCTTGTAAGATAGTGATTTATTTGAATACCTGTATAAACAATCTATATTTGCAATAGACATAACAATTTAAGTACCGTAATCATTTAGTACATGTACAGTACAGGTTTGTTCCACGGTAAAATCTTTTGAACAACGAAAGAAAGCGAAAGTCATTGTTTTCGTCATGATTTTATCCCACTTTCCACTGTAATACGTACGTCATTTTAGCAAAAATATTACATTTCCATATTTATTTCTGAGAATATATTCATTCAGTCACAGTTAAGGTAAAATATACTTGTGATGTAATATTTTAATGAAAATACCCGGTATTTAGAAATACGGTGTCGTAGTTTTCTTTTGTTTCAAATTTGATTAATAAAGATTGATGTTTCAAATGTTATGAAAAAAAATTTATGTACAGTATCTATAAATAAACTTTAAAAAATGACTACTTTATGTTTTACATACTCCTGTGCATACCATACCATACCATACCATACCATGCATTTGGCTACTTTGGGCTTGCTATGATGACGCAAGAGATCTGCCCTGGCAACTGTACCGACACTCACAGCTGGTGGTGCGTTGGTGCGTCGTTTCCATTGTTTACTGGTAGTTACTGGTAAATATTTTTCAACCTAATGAAACTATTACCCGTTTAGAGGTCGACCCCCAATTTTTTGCCAAATAATTTGGTCTTAAAAACTCGAACTACACACAGGTATATACGGTAAATAAGGACATGGGGGGCCAGGGATTTTTTTTTTGGGGGGGGGGGGGGCAAAAGTACAGTAATACCCTGCTTAACACGGTTTCGCTTAGCGCGATTTCACGTATACGCGGTGCCTCGCCAGAGCTGAACATTCACTTAACACAGGTTTTTTCCACGTATACGCGCAGTGTCCGGCTCCAGAGCTATTTTTAGATTCGCCCCACCCGCCACCCTGCCTGACTGCCTGCCTGCCTGTTTTAGCTCATAAAATTCATACAAATTACCCGGCCAGAATATAATTTACATTGCTGGAATTCTTACAATATGATGATCATTTTGAATATAAACATCATAGATTTTGTATTAGACATACAAATTTTAGATATAGTGTTTACTCTGAGTAAATATGTTATTTTTTGTGCAAAATATATGACATTTGTATTCAAAATATTCCTGGTCTTACAAGGAATTCAGCAATGTCAATTATATTATCCTAACTTTAGTTTGAGGTATTATTTATTACTAAAAAGGTAACTATTCTGGTTTTCCCACACATCTGGTAGGGACGGTTGGTGGGGGGTGGGGGGGAGGGAGGGACCGACCGACCATCTGTTACCGGGTGAAGAATTTTTTTTTTTTTTTATTAACTGAAGATATTTGTTTTAGCTCATAAAATTCATACAAATTACCCGGTCAGAATATAATTTACATTGCTGGAATTCTTATAATTTGATGATCATTTTGAATATAAACATCATAGATTTTGCATTAGACATACAAATTTTAGATTTAATGTTTACTCGAGTAAATATGTTATCTTTTGTGCAAAATATATGACATTTATATTCAAAATATTCTTGGTTTTACACGGAATCCAGCAATGTCAATTATATTATCCTAACTTTAATCTGAGGTATTATTGAATACTAAATGTTAAAATTTAGTTTTTTCACCCAACATCTCTTGAAGGGAGGATTGGTGGGGGGTGGGGGGGAGGGTTGGGACGGACCGTGCGGTTGGAAGAGGGGGGGGAGGCAAGGTGGGGTACTTTGATTGACAGATAGTGTCGTGAAGAATATTTTTTTTTTTTGTTAACTGAAGATATTTGTTTTAGCTCATAAAATTCATACAAATTACCCGGCAAGAATATAATTTTCATTGCTGGAATTCTTACAATTTGGTGATCATTTTGAATATAAACATCATAGATTTTGCATTAGACATACAAATTTTGGATATAATGTTTACTCTGAGTAAATATGTTATCTTTTGTATTATCCTAACTTTAGTTTGAGGTATTATTTATTAAAATTTAGTGGTTTTCCCCCCAAAATTTTTCAGAGAGGGAAGAGCCAGCAGTGTAGGGTGAGAAGAGGGGGAGGGAGTTGAGTCCATTATATGAATGGACATTAACTTGGTGACTGTATTTCTCTATTTCTCTTAAGTATTAATTGTGTGCATGTACCATCATAAAATTAAGATGTTATTTTTGCTAGAACATAGGTATTGTGTCGGAAAAAGTGGAGTTTGGGGGTCGGGCCAGTTGATATTGGAATTAATCCCATATGTTCTGTTGTTCACTTAGCGCGGTTTTCACTTAACACGGTACCCTGTGGGTTTTATTGACCGCGTTGAGCGGGGTACTACTGTACACGGATTTTTAACATTCACCGGCATCTCTGTTACCTAACCCCCGCTTATGTTAAGGGCCGACTGTGTATATATATATATATATATATATATATATATATATATATATATATATATATATATATATTGATAAAATCACACGGGAAAATGGAAACAACGGAGTACCTTAGCTTTCGTCTTTATTCAAGACATCTTCAGAGGCAACTGGATTACATGGACAGAGAGAGGCTTAAATATACAGGGTGACCTAAAAAACATGAGGTCAGGTCAAAATGATGACATCCACTAATCCCCACACCAACACACACGTAGAGGAGCTTAAGAGAAGGGTGGTGACGTGACAAGAGATAAAAATTAATCACCTGTATCACATTACAGTAGTGATTTAAGAGTAAGAGTGTATATGTACGCATATATATATATATATATATATACAGGTACTCCCCGACTTACGACGGGGTTAGGGACCGACATCCAGGTCGTAAGTCGGAAATGCTTAAATAACACATAGAATATCGAAAATTTGGGTCTCTTTTTCTTCTCAGCACCACAAAACACTCACTTTTATGCTTGCCAGCCACTTTAAACTGAATTAAAGATGAAAATTTTGTCTTTGTACTGACTTTGGGGCTCAAGAATACATAATTTGACCACATTTTGGTATTACCGAGGCTGTCGTAAGTGCGGGTGGACTTAAGTCGAGTCGGTCGTAAGTCGGGGACTACCTGTATAGAGATTTCAGGGTGATTTAGGGGAATTTTAGAAGTGTTTCTGACTATGCGTTTTTGGCTTTACTTTGTATATACCCAATATCCCATTGAAGCAATGGTTTCGGTTAACGGACAACCCTCTGGAACGAATTGAGTTCGTTAACCGAGGGACCACTGTATATATATCCTCCCCGACTTTCGACGGGGTTAGGGATGCAAATCCAGGTTGTAAGTCGGAAATGAAACAAATAATCTAAAATGAAATACAGTACAGTAAAAGTAATCAATAATGAAGAATGGATACAGTGTGACTGAGCACTTACCTTTAATGTAGTCAGCTGAATGCACACGGGGCCCCCATAATTTTCTATTTACAGGTATACATGGAGACTATAATAATTGGATGAAGCAGAAGAGGAGACAGGGCTGGGTGGGTCATCAATGTCGCTTTCTTCAGACAGGTTTACGTACAGGGGAAACATGCTCATTGAAGGTATTGGATCATCTTTAGGGAGTGAAGAGGCAGCACTAGTGGGGCTTGAGGAGACAGCAATGGGGGACTTCTTAAAATAGATATCCAATTTAGACTGCACAGTTTGCTTTTTCTTTTCATTGTAAATTTCCCTATAGCAAGCAAGTGCATCTTTGACCATTCTGTCAACTTTGGCGAAATGCGCATAATTTTGATCCATTTCGTCAAACATTTGCATCCCCTTATTAATTGTAGCAAATGCCTCTGCCATTTGCTTCACTGAAAAATTTTTGGGGGGTGCAAGTTCTTCTACATTTAGACTCGCTTCTTCCTCTGTATTTTTCTGTGCTTCCAGTTTGATAAGATCCTCATTGCTTAGCTCTTCTGCTACACTTTCAACCAACTGTTCAACATCTTCATTTTCAATTTCTAACTGAGCTGTTTACCTAAATCCACTATCTTGTTACTAATCTCAGAAATAACTTCATTTTCATTAAATCCTCTGAAACTGTTCACATATCTTTTCAGTATTTTCTTCCATATTCCATTCATGCACTAACCTGTAACCTCATCCCATGCTGCAGCTATGTTCTTTATACATTTCAAAATGTTATACTCTTTCCAAAACTGTCTGAGCATTTTCTCACCTTTAGTAGCAGCAACAGCCTGAACAAAGGCCGTACGTAAATAATTTGCTTTTAAAGCTGCAATGGCACCTTGATCCATGAGTTGGATGATAGAGGTAGTGTTAGGTGGAATGTAGACTACCTTAGCATCAGGGTGCATGTAGTCCAGGTGTGGTGGGTGTCCCGGAGCATTATCCAAATCTTGAATGCAATCCCTTGTTGCAGACAATACTCCTTGGCTCGAGGAATGAAACAAGTCATGGACCAATTCTCAAACAGTACTAGGGTCATCCAGGCATTCTTGTTACTGTGATAAAACACTGGCAGTGTGTGCTTGCTGACATGTTTAAAAGCCCTGGGGTTCTCTGAATGATAGATCATGAAGGGCTTGGTCTTGAAACCAGCAACATTCCCCCCCAACAGAAGTGTAATTCTGTCCTTGAATCCTGGCATTGTTTTTGCCTCATTGTGGATGTATGTCCGTTCAGGCATGCGCTTCCAGAACAATCTAGTTTCATCCACATTGAATATTTGCTCAGGCAAATAATTTCCTTCCACGATTCACGATCTAGCTCCTCCTTAAAAGCTTCGGCAGCACCAACATCAGCAGTAGGTGCCTCTCCACTCACCTTAACATTATGTAAACTGTAGTTGTTCTTAAATCTGTTAAACCACCCATGACTTGCTGTGAAGGTTTTGTCGCACTCATCTCCTGCCTGTTCCTTCAGGCTTTTGAATAGGCTTCTTGCCTTAGCCTGTAAGGTTAGAAGGCTTAAGAGTACACGCTTTGAAGATAATAATGCAGTATGAAAATGGAAAAACTGTAGCAACCATTTCATGCGACCTAGGCTTCTCTTATTCTCGTATTCGTGAGGAATGAATTCGTGAGGTAGTGAAAGGATCAGCACCTATAAAGGGAACAATAATAAAGAGAAAAAGACAAGGTCCTCTTCATGAGATGGAAAAATTACTTGTGATATGGATGGAAGATCAGATCCAAAAGCGTGTACCCTTAAGCCTTCTAACCCTACAGGCTAAGGCAAGAAGCCTTTTCAAAAGCCTGAAGGAGCGAGCAGAAGATGAGTGCGAGGAAACGTCCACAGCAAGACATGGGTGGTTTAACAGATTTAAGAGCCGCTATAGTTTACATGATGTAAAGGTGAGTGGAGAGGCAGGAAGTGCTGATGTGGGTGCTGCCAAAGTCTTTAAGAAGGAGCTAGATCGTTTCATCGTGGAGGGAAATTATTTGCCTGAGCAAATATTCAATGTGGATGAAACTGGATTATTATGGAAGCACATGCCTGAACGGTCATACATCCACAAAGAGGCGAAAACAATGCCAGGATTCAAGGCCTTCAAGGACCGAATTACACTTCTGTTGGGGGGGAATGTAGCTGGTTTCAAGATAAAGCCCTTAGTGATTTATCATTCAGAGAACCCAGGGCTTTTAAACATGTCAGCAGACACACATTCCCAGTGTTTTTGCGCAGTAACAAGAAAGCCTGGATGACCCTACTACTGTTTGAGAATTGGTTCATGACTTGTTTCATTCCTCGAGCCAAGGAGTATTGTCTGCAGCAAGGGATTGCATTCAAGACTTTGTTAATTTTGGATAATGCTCTGGGACACCCACCACACCTGGACGACATGCACCCTGATGTTAAGGTAGTCTACATTCCACCTAACACTACCTCTATCATCCAACCCATGGATCAAGGTGCTATTGCAGCTTTTAAAGCAAATTATTTACTTACTACCTTCGCTCAGGCTGTTACTGCTGCTGAAGGTGAGAAAACGCTCAGAGAGTTTTTGGAAGGATTACAACATTTTGAAATGTATAAAGAACATAGCTGCAGCATGGGATGAGGTTACAGGTCAGTTCATGAATGGAATATGGAAGAGAGTCCTGAAAAGATATGTGAACAGTTTCAGAGGATTTAATGAAGATGAAGCAGTTTCTGAGATTAGTAGCAAGATAGTGGAGTTGGGTAAACAGCTTGAGCTAGAATAAAAATTGATAATGAAGATGTTGATCAGTTGGTTGAAAGTGTAGCAGAAGAGCTAAGTAACGAGGATCTTATTGAACTGGAAGCACTGAAGAATGCAGAGGAAGAAGAGGGTCAATATGTAGAAGAACCTGCACCCCACAAATTTTTATAGTGAAGCAAATGGCAGAGGCATTTGCTACAATTAATAAGGGGATGCAAATGTTTGACGGAATGGGTCAAAATGTTGAACGTTTTGCCAAAGTTGACAGAATGGTCCAAGATGCACTTGCTTGCTGCAGGGAAATTTATAATGAAAAGAAAAAGCAAACTGTGCAGTCTTAATTGGACATATATTTTAAGAAGTCCCCCATTGCTGTTTCCTCACGCCCCACCAGTGCTGCCTCTTCACTCCCTAAAGATGATTCAATACCTTCAACCAGCAAGTTTCCACGGTACATAAACCTGTATGAAGGAATCGACATTGATAACCCACCCAGCCCTGTCTCCTCCTCTGCTACATCCAGTTAATGTAGTCTCTATGTAGAAAATTATTGGGGCCCCGTGTGCATTCAGCTGACTACATTAAAGGTAAGTGTACAGTAACACTGTATTCGTTCTTTATTATTGATTACTTTCACTGTACTGTATTTCATTTTAGATTTTCCATGTAATATTTTTTGGATTTTCGACTTCCTTCCTGGATTTGGGTCTCTAACACCGCCGTAAGTCGGGGAGCAGCTAATGAAAGTAAAAAAATAAGTCATCAGGTAAATAATGTATATTTCAAGTTTAACCCCGTTTGTTTTGGCGTTCATTCGTAAGTCAGACGTTCATAAGTCGGGGACCCCTGTACTTATGTTTACTCAGTTGCGTAATATTAAATTCGCATCAGCATCGTAACAAATGTGTTCCCTAATACATTCTTACATTATATCTAATTTGCGTGATAAAAACACATTATAGTAGATCTTACTAAACAGTGTTTTGTTGAATGGAACTACGCATCATAATTTCTGAGTTATATCTTCTCCATATGAGGGAGACATTATATTTTTTTCTCTACTGCTACTTCTTAATAATGGTCATGTGATTGTTGCACCTTCAATTCTAAGTTAATTTCCCTATACAGTCTCTCCTCTACTTACGACATACGCGACTTACGACAACCTGGACATACGACGGCCGTGGTCGTATAAAATATTTTTCACATTATGTATTATCGAGTCCTGATGTTAGTGATCGCGCTGCTTACTGACAAATTTTTGTTTGTAATTCCCATTAAAATGGCTGGCAAGCATAAAAGTGAGAGTTGTCGTGGTGCTGAGAAGAAAGAGAGACACCCATTTTCGAATTCCTATGTATTATTTTCGCCTTTTCGACTTATGACCAATTCGACTTAAGACCTGTTCGTCGGGACAGAACCCCGTCGTGAGTCGAGGAGAGACTGTACTTTTTTATCTTTAAGTTTTGGCACATTTTAAGGATTATTTGAGGTTGAAGGTTAAACATCCCAAGAATATATATAATGAGCTGTTTTTGGGTAAGGTTTGATCAGTTCAGATGAAAGTTGATAGAACACCTTGCTGTAGGCCTCCTACAGTGATACCATTGTACAGTCACAATTCAAAGTTTTTTTACCTTCTGACTGTAGGGAAGGTGAAGCCAAGGTTGAAGAAGAGCCAGGTGAATTAACATACACTTGTTCAGTAGCTTGGTGATGATCCATGATAATGGTGGGCCTCACACACCAGCACCTCAACACAGTCACTTAGGGAAAGCAGAGAAGTACAGGTATGAAATATGATTAAAAAGATTGACATGATATGGCATGTTGTTTGGACTATATTTATTTTATGAATACTGTATTATTATTTAACGACAGTACAAGCAAAGTGCATGCCCGTTCGCCTTGCCTTTTTTCAACTTTGGCTTTGCCTTCTCTCCAGCCAGGGGGGAGGGGGTGAGAAACTGGATTGTGACTGTACAGGTGTCAAAGTTGAATAATAATGTCTAGTTTTAGGCTCATTATAGCTCCAAGTAAATCAATTGGGATTGGACATGTTGTATTTTACTTGCAAATGTTTTTTCATTAATTGGAAATTAAAATAAACAGGGAACTGCTGTTGTCACAATGGCAACGAACCGTCCTGTTGTAGCCACAGCTGTAAGTATGCCATCATCTCGGTCCACTGGCGTGACGGCTTCGACTGTGAGCAGCCCGAGGCAGGTAATGGCATCTCCAGTGACAACAGTTGCATCTAAACTAGGAGGTTCAACTTCCATCGTACGCAAGACTCACACCAATGTTGTGGTGTCATCAGGTAACTAATAACTTTCTTGCACTGTCTCTGAATTTACAGTATATTACATGTTGATTCAGCAAAGAACAGGTGAATCTCAATTTTCGCCTGGGATCTTGTGCGTCATATCAGCTATGAGGTGAGTCAACTGAAGGCTCTCACTTTGGATGGCATGTTGCAGACAGTAAGCAAACCTCTTTAATTGATTGGATGGGTAGGGTGAAATATGCTTTTGAAAGTGTTGTATGTTTTTTCCTAATATCCCCGCAATTATTTCCATATTGGTGAATGTTAGAATTCTTTAAAAGATCCATGCCTACATTCAGTTTAATTAAGTCAAACCCATTAAAGTGCTTCTCAGATTTTGTTATTGCAGCAGGATTTTGTGAGAATTGTTGTTTACTAATGGTAGCCAGCAGTTTCTGCTAGTATGACACTCATAAATAATTATCCAACACTTCAACTATAACAAGGTTTGAATTATGCATAAAAGATATGAGAAAATAGGAAATCTCACCTGACTGCATGTGGTGCAACCCTCTCCCAACACTGCTAAGCCACGTGGCTACATCCAGCTTAAGATGTATTAAAATCCGGAAGCTCACCTAAGTTAGGTGACCTGATCAGTAACACGTTACCTCACTTCTGGAGCTGTATTACACATGTGCAGTTCACACAACAGTCTGTGGTAGGGCACCCTAACTCTATACTGTACACTATCTTCTTTATGTATATTCAGTACAGTGGTCCCTCGGTTAACGAGCACAATCTGTTCTAGAAGGTTGCTCGTTAACCGAAAAACTCGTTAACCGAAACCATTGTCTCAATGGGTTTTTGGGTAATTGGTTCCAGCTCACCGAAAATTGCCTAAATTCAACAAAAAAGGTAGAAAAGTACACTTACTTTGAGGTGTGTATGTAGAAGGCTCCTGGATGATGATGATGATGATGATGATGGGAATTAGAATGGGGGTGGAGGAGAAGGGAGAAGAGAAGGCATTGGGGTGGAAGAGAAGTCACCCCATGGCGCCATTTCACCCATAAAATTTTAGCTCTCTTGGTGTAATTCAAGATTATTTTCTTTAAATCAACACTGCACTGCAATATATATTGTCAATATGTAAAATATATTTCAAAATGACCAATAATTTGCTTGGAAACACAGAAAAAAAGCGTTTAGTTGAAGAGAGTCTCAAGCAAGATGTTACCTCCACTGAAAAGACACAAAGACTGACGCCTGTGTGGTGTGTTGGCAGGCTGCATGGCGCGCATTAAACTAGTGACCTTACCTTCAATTATGTTCAATAATTGTTAAAATGACAAAAAAAATTAATATTAAACTTTTAAAATTATTGAATAGTATAAGTTTCTTGATATTTACTAAAATGGTAAGGAATTTAAGCCCTAGAACCGATTACTGTATTGGCGGACTAATACTACAGCTGGTGGACCGCCAAATGCAAGCGAAAACATGCTCAGGTCGGCTCATAAAAAACTCGTTAATCGAGGGATTGCTCGTTAACCGAAGCTAAGAATCTTATGGAAGGTAACTCGTTAACCGAAATCTCGTTAACCGAGGCACTCGTTAACCGAGGGACCACTGTACTGTATTTGGGAATTATACCCAAATTAAAAGACAGGAACTTTAATGAAAACAAAAGAGTTTTGATGTCCTCTGACAGCCTCTTCTCCTATGAGTAAATTAATTATAATGTTGCCTTATTGTCTGCTTGATTATTGTCATATTGAATTGATTAGATTTTTGCTATTTTCATCCACATAATTTTTTATGTACAGTTACCTACAGTTTCACCTGGTACAGTTAGTGTTGCAAGTCCTCTCTCTCCATGATGTATGAACCCAGAGAGTATTGAAACATGATTCCGAAGCGCTCACGAATTAGGGGGAGACTCCTGGAATGGCCCAAGGAACCTCGCAATAGTAGCTAGGCTGCTAAATAAGCATTCCACCTCTATCTCTGAAATACAAGCATTTTTTGCATGGTTATTGTTCTTATACAGGTTACAAAATAGAATGTCATTGGCTCTAATCTACTATATTGCAAGTCAGTGGAAGTGTGGGAAAATGTTGTGACATAAGCAGAGTTGTAAAGTAACTAAATAAATTTACTTGATTTCTGTACTCAAGTACTCAAATTTTTTAGTACTTTTACTTTTACTCAAGTATGGTTTTCTAATACTTTTACTCCAATACAATTGAAAAAAACAAAAATTGTTACTCGTTACATTCCCCAAAGAAATTGTTTTAATTTCTGTGGCAAACTAATAATATAATTTTTAATTACAGTTGGGTCTTCATTTACGTGGTCAATTGAACCCACGGAGTACCACGTAAAACGAGAAATGCATAAATGAAATAACAGAACATATGGGATTAATTGAAATAGAGACTGGGCCGACCCCCAAACTCCACTTTTTCCGACACAGTACCGACACAATACCAACGTTGTAGTAAAAATAACATCTTAAATTTATGATGGTATGCACACACAATTAATATTTAAGAGAAATACAGTCACCGGTTAATGTCCATTCAAATAATGGACTCCACTCCCGCCCCCTCTTCCCATGCTTGCTGGCTCCTCACTCTCTGAGAAATGTTTGGGGGAAAACACTAGGCTTACATATTTAGTCATAAATAATACAGTGGGGTATGCTATAACGAATGGATCCTACTATGAATATTCCTATAATGAACGGTTTTACCTATAAAATTGAGAATGCTATAACGAACGAAACTCCTACAACGAACATTATTTAAAATTTTTTTTTTTTCTTTTTTTACTAATTTATTGTTTTTTTATTACAAGTATTAATGATATTCTTTATTTCAGGGGTTTAGATGCATATTTATGCACTTTTTTTAAATTTTTACAATTTTATATTATGCAGTTGTACCCCGCTTAACGCGGTTTCACTTAACGCGATTTCTCATATACGCGGTGCCTCTCCAGAACCGAACTTTCACTTAACGCGGTTCATCTACTCATATACGCGAGAAGCAGCGCGGGCACGATGCGCACAAGGTCGCCCAGTCATCAAAACATTACCGAGTTCTTCACCCGCCACCCACCACAGCCGGCCCAAGTCAGTGATAGTGATAATTATAGTGAGGATATGGACTTATATGGACTTTGAGGGGTTTGACAAAGAGGCCCTGCAAGCCTCTGTGGTGGATAGTGATACAATTGATACACGTGATACAGGTGAGGGCCAATAATCTGCCCTCTGCCTCGGAACCAAACCCCCATCCCCGTGTGCCCAGCCATCTTTTCTTCTAATGTAAGTGTTAAAAACCTAATATTATTGATATTTCTCTTAATTATTAATTGTGTGTGCATACCATCATAAAGTTAAGATAATATTTTTACTACAACATAGTTGTGTGTCGTCAAAAAGTGGAGTTTGGGGGTCGGACCAGTCTCTATTGGAATTAATCCCATATGTTCTGTTGTTCACTTAACGCGGTTTTCACTTAACGTGGTACCCTGTGGGTTCAATTGACCGCGTTAAGCGGGGTACAACTGTATTTTTCAGTGTTAAGTGGTTGTATTTGGGGGCCTGGAACGGATTAATCCTATAACAAACGAATGCTACAACGAACAAGGTTCTAGAACCAATTAGATTCGTTATACCTCAGACTAAAGTTAGGATAATATAATTGACATTGCTGGATTCCCTGCAAGACCAGGAATATTTTGAATATAAATGTCATATATTTTGCACAAAAGATAAAATTTTGGCTCTTTCTAATCAAAATTCTTACATTAGATCTAAAATTTGTATGTCTAATGCAAATTCCATGATGTTTATTTTTAAAATAATCACAATCTTATAAGAATTCCAGCAATGTAAATTATATTCTGGCCGGGTAATTTTTATGAATTTTATGAGCTAAAACTAATATCTTCAGTAAATAGACAAATTATACTTCACCCTCGTAAATGATTAAATTTACCGCGTAATTAAAGCATTTCATTCTGGTATTTGGCACTGCGTAAATGATCAAACGCGTAAACAAAAACCGCGTAAATCCAGACTCAACTGTAATTCATTCATTATTAACCATAGTAAATGAGTTGTGTGGGTGGAAGGTATGGTGTGGGTGGAGCCGTGAACGGTATGATGTGGGGCAGGGGTGGCGAACCTTTTTGAGAGCGTGTGCCCAAATTGGCAATAATATTCTGAAAAATTCTCACGCTTGCCCGTGGGAATTTTGAGCAGAAGATTATTATTATTATTATTATTATTATTATTATTATTATTATTATTATTTTTTTTTTTTTTTTTTTTTTTTTTTTAATATAATATTGGTATTTAAAAAAAATTATAGAGAAAGAGAACAAAATGTTTGAAGGCATTCTTAGAAAAGTCTGTTTAGGCAACCATTAACTCTTCTGAATTGTTTTAAATGGGACAGCTTTAGGAATTACATGTTATTTATAACAAGTAATTCACAAGAGGTAAAATTAATGAATTATGTGACAATAATAATGGATCTTCATTTTAGAAGAAAGGAGGAGTCCTGTTGCTCATTTATGTGTATTAATTTTTTTACTATTAGCACAAGTATAACAGAGAGAGATTGAAATAAATGAAAGCATTTTAGAAAAAGCCTGTTAAAAAAATTATTAATATCAATATTTTTAAAGACAATTGAAAAATAACATCATTTATAAATAGTACTGAACCTTATAACCAATATATGAAATGCGACAGTCAACTGATAAGCTTTGGTTAATATTATAAAACAAAAGCAATATCAATGAAAGGTAAATAAGCCTATTTTACTCTCAGTGAGGCTTTTGCTGCTGCACCAACTTTGACAGATATTTCATATCAGGCTTGTATTTGGTTGTTTTGAGAGCTATGCATGCAGCACTAGTTTCATCAGTAAGACTACTCATATAATTAGACTTGACAAAGTTCATCACTGAAAACAATGACCCACATGAATATGTATATGAAAATACTGTTAATACTGCAATTGCTAAATTTTTCAGAGTCATATGTTTCAGGAATGGAATTCCAAAGTTTCAGAACCTCATTTACTGCAGTTTTTGGCGCTGATGCAGTCACTAACCGATCTCTTTCAATATTTTCTTGTTCAGCTCTTAAGTCAACAAATTTTTGCTTACAAATTGAGCTGTTTTGTAAATCAATCAATTGCATCTCAAAATTGTCCAAATCAATCCACTGCAACATTTCCAAATTCAGTTTGTCTAATGTTACAATGTCTGCACAGTTTATGAATTTTGCAGTTTCTTCAAATGATCTGAACTTAGTAAATCTTAAAGAAAATTGTTCAGTAGTTGAATCATTGAAGCTCGAAAATTGCATTTGAAGGCTCTGGATGTCTGTTATCTTATGAATTTCAAGATCAGTCATGTGTATTTTAGGTTTGGGAAATAAAAGTGCCATTGTCGACATCACGTTTAAAAATTTTCAGTTTGATTTCAAAAGCTTTTATGTTATCAAACATAACATCAAGTGTTTTGCCAGATCCCTGTAATTTGGTGTTCAAGTCATTTAAATGTGAGGAAAAATCTGTAAAAAACATCAATCTACAAATCCACACAACATCAGTTAAATCTTGATAAGAAAATTTTTCATTCTTCAAAAATAGACGAATTTCATCAAAATACTCAACAAATCGTTTAAGGACAGAACCTCGACTAAGCCAACGAACATTACTGTACATAAGTAGTCCTGTGGACACCAAATTCACTTCGCTCAGTAAATTCTGAAATTCTCTGTTCTACTATGTTTGTTTCCCTCTTTAATATTCTATCTTTTACTGTGTTTCTCCTTACTGGCAAATCCTTAATGCGCTGAATAATTTTTTCCTTTTCTGGAAGACTGTTAAAAAGGAAAGGAGCACATTCTAGCCATGATTCTTTAATATACTCCCCATCACTGAGTGGTTTTCCATGTTGAGCAATAATCTTTGAAATCTCAAAACCAGCAGCAACTAAGTTGGAACTACCTGAAACAAATTTCATCAGAACTATTGACTACATTTTTTTTTTCCTGATTTCTTGAGAAATGTGCTCTTTTTGTTCTTGCTCACTTTTATGAACAGTTTCATAATGCCGCTTTATGGAGGAAGTCCCGCACACCTCAGTTTCGGAACATAAGATGCATAATGCTTTTTCACCCTTTTTGATCATGCCAAATCTTTCACGCTACAATTCTTGAAAATCTCTGCTGCTGCTGCCTTCATTTGAAAATTTTTGTTTCTTTGCTGGTTGAGCTGACATTCTGGACAAGCTGAAAAGGGTATATACAATGCAAATACTAATGCGAAGTCAAAATGGAGTAGTAAACAGTAATGCAGTATACAGATCACTTTACCAATAAATAATCACTGAACCGCATCCCACATGACATTATTCGAATCGTCAAACATTTCAAGAATTTTATTATTCGTATCATTAGTTTATTATCGTTTTCTTCTATGTCACAAAATATCCAGTGTTCATTCACAAATAACTGAAGGAAAATATGAGCAGAGCAAAGCCATTGCCAATCCTTCACTTCTATCATTACCCAAATACAGTGATCCCTCAGTTAACGAACACCTCGGTTAACGAAATTTCGGTTAACGAACTGCCTTCCATAAGAATCTTCAATTCGGTTAACGAATTTCTTACGAACCGACCTCAACATGTTTTCGCTTGCACTGGCTGGGCAACCAGCTTTAGTATCAGTCCGCCAATACATTAATCGGTTCTTGGGCTTAAATTCCTTACTATTTTAGTAAATATCAAGAAGTTTATACTATTCAATAATTTTAAAAGTTTAATACAGTACTCCCTCTTTATCGACGGATTTTTTATCGACGGTTTCGATTATCGACGGATTTTTATTTTGGCTTTATTTGAACTCTGCGGGCCTTGTTTGTACTTTCGCCGCTAGGCGGCACTAGTGGCGTGACTAGCGTCTACCCGCGGCCCGCCTTCCCTGAACACAGACATCAGCCATCGTAAGTTTGCTAGTATTTTTGTCCACTTATTATATTATTATTTATACACTATTATTTAAGGTTATGTGTAAAGGAAACGCATTAATGCTTAAAGGTACATTTATTCAACATATGCTAATAATAGTTAGAAAAATTACGTAACCATCACGGTATCGACGGTATCGACGGTTTCTTTATCGACGGCCGTCTACAGAACGTAACCCCCGTCGATAAAGAGGGAGTACTGTATTCAATTTGTTAGTCATTTTAACAATTATTGAACATAATTGAAGGTAAAGTGACTAGTTTAATGCGCAGCATCCAGCCTCTTAACACAGCAAACAGGAGTTATTCTCTCTCTGTTTTCACTGGAGGTAACATCTTGCTTGAGACTCTCTTCAACTAAACGCTTTTTTCTGTATTTCCAAGCAAATTATTGGTCATTTTGAAATATATTTTACATATTGACAATATATAATGCAGTGCAGTGTTGATTTACAGAAAATAACCTTGAAATACACCAAGAGAACTAAAATTTTATGGGTGAAATGGTGCCATGGGGTGACTTCTCTTCCACCCCAATGCCTTCTCATCTTCCTTCTCCTCCACCCCCATTCTAATTCCCATCATCATCATCCAGGAATCTTCTACATACACATTTCAAAGTAAGTGAACTTTTCTACCATTTTTGTTGAATTTAGGCAATTTTCGGTAAGCTGGAACCAATTACCCCAAAACCCATTGAAACAATGGTTTCGGTTAACGAACTTTTCGGATAACGAACAACCTTGTGGAACAGATTGAGTTCGTTAACCGAGGGACCACTGTACTGATGTGTACACTGGGTCGGCAGGGATTTTAAAATGTGTCATCCGAAGTAAAGTGTTCTCGCAACCACCCAGCTGGCACCAAGCCGGTGTGAGACGTCTCCTGTGAACACTTCTCACTGCTCCCGGTTTGTATATATATATATATATATATATATATACTTCATTTTTAGTCCATTTAACACGCGGACTTTGAACATATAATCAACGACCTCACCAGCAAGGAATCGAACCCTCGACCTACTGGGTGTGACTAGGGAACGCTTACCGGCTAGGCCACAAGGACACTAAAAGCAGTTCTAGACTCTGTTATATTTCACACAAAGCCTGTTCATCGAGCTGATGGCGCCGTGAACCTCATTGGGAAACTGCCCGTGCCTCTTATGTGGTGTCAGTAGCATTTTACCGAATCCAGCTGGTATGAAACGCGAGGTACATATATATACTTCATTTTTAGTCCATTTAACACGCGGACTTTGAACATATAATCAACGACCTCACCAGCAAGGAATCGAACCCTCGACCTACTGGGTGTGACTAGGGAAAGCTTACCGGCTAGGCCACAAGGACACTAAAAGCAGTTCTAGACTCTGTTATATTTCACACAAAGCCTGTTCATCGAGCTGATGGCGCCGTGAACCTCAATGGGAAACTGCCCATGAAGTATATATATGTACCTCGCGTTTCATACCAGCTGGATTCGGTAAAATGCTACTGACACCACATAAGAGGCACGGGCAGTTTCCCATTGAGGTTCACGGCGCCATCAGCTCGATGAACAGGCTTTGTGTGAAATATAACAGAGTCTAGAACTGCTTTTAGTGTCCTTGTGGCCTAGCCGGTAAGCGTTCCCTAGTCACACCCAGTAGGTCGAGGGTTCGATTCCTTGCTGGTGAGGTCGTTGATTATATATATACCGTATATCACGGCCTATAAGGCGGCGGGGTGCATATGACGCCCCCCCCAAATTTCCATTTAAAAAGTAGCTTTTGAGCTCTATTTGCTGAATAAGACCAGTACCCCAAATGTGACACTTACCCACTGACTCAGTAGTCCTTTACCAACCATCCTTGATTTTTTAAAATAAGGCCAATTCACTTCAAGTAATGTCATCAAATATTACCCGCTGGTGTAGTGTAAACACTAGTGACGTCACTGAAGCATCTGCTATTTACCGGTAACTGGAACTAATGTCGGTGTCGAGTAAAATTTTTCCATTTACTTGAAATGGATTTACCGTTTATTTGTTTATTTATTTATTTATAATATACTGTAACATATTAAACACACTGCAAGTATTTTCTTTCATTTATACGCTTGCTTCGCACGAGACGATCGGTGATGGGAGTGTTCCCTCGTCTCGGTGGTGTGACTGTTTTCTGACTATTTATACAACAGGTGGTTCAACAGCAACCACCGTATTCTAATTGTGGTGTTTCATTAGGATTTGAGTGAAAAAGGTTACCGGTATGTACTTACTACATACATCTATTACACAAACATATTTATATATACAGTCAACCCTCACTTTACGCGGTTAATGTAACCCACAGGGTACCGCGGAAAGTGAGAAACGCGTAAAGTGAATAATATAACATATGGGATCAAATGAAATAGAGACCAGCTGACCCCCAAACTCCACTTTTTCCAACACAATACCTATGTTCTAGTAAAAATAACATCTTAATTTTATGATGGTACATGCACACAATTAATACTTAAGAGAAATAGAGAAATACAGTTGCCAAGTTAATGTCCATTCAAATAATGGACTCCACTCCCTCCCCCTCTTCTCACATTACACTCACTGGCTCTTCACTCTGAGAAATTTTCGGGGGATAACCAGGTATAGTAATAAATAATTCCTCAAACTAAAGTTAGGATAATATAATTGACATTGCTGGATTCCTTGTAAGACCAGGAATATTTTGAATATAAATGTCATATATTTTTCACAAAATATAACATATTTACTCAGAGTAAACATTATATCTAAAAATTTGTATGTCTAATGCAAAATCTATGATGTTTATATTCAAAATGATCATCAAATTGTAAGAATTCCAGCAATGTAAATTATATTCTGGCCGGGTAATTTGTATGAATTTTATGAGCTAAAACAAATATCTTCAGTTAATAAAAAAAAAAATTTTCTTCACGACACTATCTGTCAATCAAAGTACCCCACCTTGCCTCCCCCCCCTCTTGCAACCACGCAGTCAGTCCCAACCCTCTCCCCCCCCACCTCCCCCCCCACCTCCCACCAACCCTCCCTTCAAGAGAAAGAGTGGGTGAAAAAACTAGATTTTAACATTTAGTATTAAATAATACCTCAGATTAAAGTTAGGATATTATAATTGACATTGCTGGATTCCTTGTAAGACCAGGAATATTTTGAATATAAATGTCATATATTTTGCACAAAAGATAACATATTTACTCAGAGTAAACATTATATCTAAAAATTTTATGTCTAATGCAAAATATATGATGTTTATATTCTAAATGATCATCAAATTGTAAGAATTCCAGCATTGTAAATTATATTCTGGCCGGATAATCTGTATGAATTTTATGAGCTAAATAAAAAAATTATACTTCACCCGTGCAAAGGGGTACACCCACCGTGGAATGTGAGCATCCTGGGTTCTGGCAGGGCAACGTGGAAACGCGGAATGTGGGACCGTGTAAAGTGAGGGTTGATTGTGTATATATATATATATATATATATATATATATATATATATATATATATATATTATATATATATATATATATATATTATATATATATATATACTATGTACAAAAAATGAATGTTCAATGAATTATTTATGGTGCATTAGGGTACTGGCCACTTCAGACACAAAGACGGGCTACCCCTACATCTCACCCTGAGCCAGAGGGAAGCGTCTTGGTAAATAACATTTGTTTGCTTATTTTCCATTTACTTGAAATAGATTTACCGAATTATTTGTTTATTTATTTATTTATAATATACTGTAATATATTAAACACACTGTAATTATTTTCTTTAATTTATAAACTTGTTTTGCGACAAAGGAATGTTCTCCAGTAGTGTTTCATTAGGATTTGAGTGAAAAAATATTACGTAATTACTACATACATTTATTACACAAACATAGTTATATATACAGTAAGTCCCCAAGTTACGTACATAATGGGGACCAAAAGGTTGTACTTAACTCGAAATGTACGTAACTCGAAAATCCCCCAACCCTATAATGTTATCTGGTGGTAATTAATACAACTTATCAAATGCAGCTTATTTCGCACCTTGAATCGGTTAAACCACCCATGGCTAGCATTGAATGTCACAGTATCATCAGGGTGATCTTTCTTTAGGTCGTTGAAAAGACTTAGGGCTTTCTCCTGAATCATACTGAGACACAGAGGCTTACGTTTTTGTGTGCAGTCCTCGATCCACATCGCAAGATATTTTTCCATTTCTTCCAGAACCTTCCCTCTTCTTATAGTTATAATCGTAGATTGCATTGGCACTGCAGATTTCACATGTTCCTTGATCTTTTCTTTGCCCTTATCAATTGTATTAACAGTTGACCGACTCAGGTTAAATTTGCGGGCAACATTGGTCAACTTTTCACCACTTTCAAGCAGTTTTATTATGTCCATTTTTACCTCTAGTGAGATTGCTTGACGTTTCGTAGCACTCCCACTGGCTTCACCACTCTTACGCTTTACACCAGTCATTGCACACAGAGTAAAGTGTACAAAATAGGGCAGAAATTCACAGGAGAAGTACTGTATGCACAATGACCACACTTGTTGTTTTGGTGCGTCTAGCGTGTCGTCTGCATGGTCAGTGATAGTGGCGGCGCGGTGCGGCTGGCTCGCCCGCCAAATTTAAAAATTGCTCGCCCTTTTAAGACAATATTTTTGCAATTAAAGACTTCAGAAACGATGTACGTATCGGCCGTTTGTACGTAAGTCGGATGTACGTAACTCGGGGACGAACTGTACTGTATGTATACATATACAGGTAGTCGTCGACGTACGACCTATGCGACTTACGTCTGTTCGACTTTACGACCGGCGGTACGACAGTTTTGGCCCCAGCCTCCTGGCGCTGCCGGGAGCTGGAGCTGCGCGCATCCCCGCGCTCAATTACAAACACGCTCGCTGGTACAGCACACTTCCCTCCGTGTCTGTTTGCCTTGTGCCTTTCTTTTGTCTTGGAAATTTTTCTTGAACCACCACCACCCCCAAGATGTCTACCAACTGTATTTTTTTTTTTGTATGTTGTGTAAATTATAAACCAATTGTACTGTAGTATGCAGTGATTTACTTAAACCTGACGACCGTAACAATAATGAACAAAGAAAATGTTGATAAAATATGACTTAAAGATGATTATATTATCATTAAACATTATAATATACGTAAGGTAATTTTAACATATGCCGACTTACGACCAGATCAACTTACGACCAGGCGGCCGTAACCAATCTAGGTCGTAAGTCGACGACTACCTGTATACACATGCACACATTTAATTTACTAAGTCACAATATTTTAAAAGCAAATTACCCGACATGTTAAAAATGTTATTTGCACATGATTATTACTGACGTCATTAAAAACCTTCAAAATCCACATCATCAACATCTGATATCATAAGTTCTTCAAGTACATCCTGAGATACATTTATGGCTGCTTCATCATAAGGATCAAACTCCAAATCAGATGACGTGGCTTCGTCTTCTGTTTCATCCTCGTCCTCCCACAACATATCATCCTCCATACCATCCATTGAATTAGATATTCCGCACTTTTTAAAAGACTTGATAACTGTTTCCACATTAATATCATTCCATGCCTTGATAACAAAATTGCACAGTACATCCAGTTCGGGAGCACGCATATTCCCACCTTTCGTGTTAGACTTTTTGCCGCTGATCATCCACTTGTTCCATTGTTCACGAACGTGGTCCTTGAATGGTTTGTTTAGACAAACATCAAGTGGTTGTACAACTGAAGTTAATCCACCAGGAATAACTGCAATGTCACTGTTGTTCCTCGCCATGCTGGTTTTTGTTCCCTCTGTTAAATGACTCGCAAACATATCCCATACTAAGAGGCTACGCTGTTTTCGAAAGTCACCAGGTCGCCTACACCATATATGATCAATCCATAACTTTATTCCTTGTTCGTCCATCCACCCTTTCTCGTTGACGCGAACAAAAACTCCAGCCGGGAACTTGATTTTGGGCATTGTTTTCCCCTTGAGAATTAGCATTGGGTTCAACTTGGTTCAGTCTGCCATGCATGAAAGTACTACTGTAAACCGTGTCTTTTCGTGTCCTGTTGTTTTCACTAACACTGTTTTTGCACCCTTTGTATCAATAGTATGATTACCGACCATGTCGAAGTTCATAGGTGTTTCATCCATGTTCCCGATGTTGCTTAATGGATAACAATGTTTCTTACGTTGTTGTATTATGTTGTATTCTCAATAGCCCAAGTGCACTTTGATTGTTGGTCAGTGTTGAACGTAGAAATTGTGTTTCAGTTATGAAAGCGGTGTCTGTACTAGCTGTTATAACTTAACATGTCTTTTCACCTACATCCTCCTCCCTGTCCTAATCCTCACCTCACCCTCCTTACCCTTCCTCCCATCCCTGCCCCACCCTGCCCCGCCCCGGCCCGATCAACCACACCTCGGCTCCTCCCCACTACACTTAACTACGCCTCACCCGCCCCGCCTCACCCGCCCTGCCTCACCCGCCCTGCCTCACCCGCCCTGCCTCACCCGCTCCGCCTCACCCGCCCTGCCTCACCCGCCCCGCCTCCACCTGCCTCTCACTGTCCAGTGTGACCACCAATCCCCATATGTTTTGTCCCATGAGTTATGCTTCGAAATCGGTGGTGAGTGTTACTTGATATTGCGATAATTACAGAGCTTCACTCAGTGTGTTTTTATGCTAGTATGATTTGTAATGTACTCTTTGACGCGTAGTGATAAATAATATTCAATGTAGTGAGCAGAGCTTCACTCCCCGACCCAGCCTAATGAGAATATTGTCGTGACGGAAACTATAGTTGCCAAACATTGACGTGACGTATAAAGTAAATATTTGTTTTTCTTTACGGATACACTTCCAACTAATCCATCATCCCTTTCGGATTGTACATACATACACATACATGCATATATATATATATATATATATATATATATTATATATATATTATATATATATATATATATATATATATATATATATATATATATATATATATATATATATATATATATATTATATATATATATATATATATATATATATATATATTATATATTAGAAGTCCAAAAATCCGGACTGCTTGGGGATTGGGTTGGTCCGGATTTTCCGGATTCTCAGGCAGTACTTTTAAAATTCAAATTTAAGGAGGAATAAAGAAGAGATCAACAGGTACATTTTGATAGCTTATTCATTCGCAAATATAGCATGGTTTATTAATCAAAACGAGCAGTTTTAAAGAAAAATCTGTGAAATCTAGAATTTAAATCTTTGCCTTTTTTATATCATAAATTGTAGACTTTTCCAATGTCGTATGTTTCCATTAGAAAAGTATTGCTCACACCATGTTCTAGTTTCTTAATTATTTCAAGTTTGTCACCCAATTTCAACGTGTTCTTCTTTCTCATCACACAACGAAGATTATCTACTTTAGGAGCCATTATTATGGGCTTGTACAGTACTCTGTAAATGGAAAGAGTAAGATTCAAAATTACATACATTGTCACAGTTTGATTGCTTGTTTTAAAGTGGCAACCGCATGGTTGCTTGTTGTCGCTGTGCAGCTGTGGCGCTCATGCATGCGCACATACACATAAAAGCCAGCTAAAAAAAAAAAAAAAAAAAAAAATAGTTTTCGAAAAGTCCGGATTCTCCCCCTCTTCTTACAGCTGCCAATGGGAAGCGTCTTGGTAATTAAATTTGATGTTTATTTTCATTGTCTAATTTATCATGTATCAAAGTAATATTACTAAAAATTGTGTAGGTAGTAGGCAGCTACCAAACAGGTAGATACTACCGCCTGGGAAGATATTGGAAGCATAATGTGTTGTCTAATGGTAGACCCTGCTGCCATATGGCATCACGAAAATTGTGACCAAGTCCCAGGTTCAGCGCTGACCTGACTTTCTGCCTCATTTACGCACAATTGCAGTTTGAATTGTTCCTCTAACTTTGACAGCACAACATACATACAGTATATTATTTCTCACTTTTGATCTTTTTTTTTACTTTTTGTATTTATTTATGGTTAGTTACTTAAAATAAGGCCAATTCACTTCAAGTGATGGCATCAAATGTTACCAGCTGGTGTAGTGTAAACACTAGTGACGTCACTTAAGCGTCTGTATTTAACTGTCAGTAGTTTCAAGAATTAATGCAGTCATTTACTGAATATTCCTTGTAAAAAAATAAATTTTAAATTAATTATTTATAGGAGAAGTATTATTATCAGTAAATATACCGATATGCATTACTGACCACCTCCACGGCTAAAAATAGCCCAATCTCGCGGTCACTTTCCCTTTCTTGTCTCCTCACTGGCAAATGGGGAGGGGGGGGGGGGGGGGGGGCGTGGGGAGGGGTGTGTTATGATAGCTGTGTTTATTACAGGGGTATAAATCTCTTTTACGGTATGTTAGACAGGTTTATAATACATTTTTATTATTTTAATATACCGGTAATCTTAATTTGAATCCAGCTTGCCAAACGTAAGTTTCAGTATAAAATAATTAGTGGTAAGACCTTGTGAGTGGCTTACGATGTTTCCATCACCACTCTTGACACACTAAACCACAATATTTAAGAGGTAAGAATTTTAAACTTGGTGGTTTAGACGACCCCCTAACTTTGGGCAGATTTTTTTAATGTTCAAATTCCGTCTTATAAGCCGAGATATACGGTATATATATTATATTATATATATATCTTAATATGACCAGGGGTTCCACGACCAGTGATGACTCCAAATGCCACAACCATTACTGTGCTGGGATCAAGTAGTGGTCTCCCTGGTGGCACAACCCCAGTGCTGCGAGCAGCCACGACCCAGGGTGCTTCACCACATGCACCAGTCATTCTTCACACATCCAAAGTTCCACCTTCAGTTTCGTCTTCCACGGCCAACAATAAAGGGGTTTCGCCGCGTCTTGTACCTATACCAATTACTCAGGTAAGATTTTTTTTGTTATTTTCATGACTTAAAATAAGATATATATTTCCTTTTTTTTGCAAAAATTTCACAGCAAAGATTAAAATGTTTTTGACAACACTAGAAGTGGCATTTTAAACCAAAACTATACAGGGAAAATATAATATATAGATGATAAAACATATTGAGGGCTTTAACAATAAAAAAAAAATTAAACTGAAAACAAATTATTATTTTAACTGTGATGTCCCTCCTTGCTACCCACGGCATTGAGGAAAGGCAAAGTTGAGAAGTAAAAAATGCAGAGTGAATAATACGTGGATACAGCAAGTAAGGAGCACACACACAAGGATCACTGTTTGTGACAGGCAGATTTAAGTTATGAAAGGGAAAAGAAGATTATCATGTAAAGTAAGGACAGGAGCGCCCCTATTTCCGAACATTCAAGTTACGAACTTTCAGAGATACGAACAAACCTGTCCATATGTCCAGTTGCCTGTTTGAAAACTGCGCCGGGTCGTAAGTTCAACCGCCGCGCAATAGATGGTGTTGGCTTTTTGGCGTCGCCCTGTATCCCCAATGCCATTGTTGTTGTTGTGCTCCTCTGCTACCTCACGGTGTTATTTATGGTTTTGATGAATGTTATTGGCCCCAACATGTCTCAGAAGCATAAGAGTGATGCCAGTGGTGATGGTGGTAGTAAGAAGCGTTGCACTATTATGTTGAAAACTAAGGTGGACATTATAAAGAGGTAAGAAAATGATAAGAATAGCAAATGCTCTTGGGCTAAATCGTTCGACTGTTGGGAAATTTTGAAGGACAAAGAGCGCATTATTCAACATGTGAAAGGTTCTGTGCCAATGCATTCCACGATCATTAGTAAGAAAAGAGGCTCAGTGATTGCAGAGATGGAAAAACTTTTGAATATGTGGCTGGAAAACCAGCATCAGCACTGCATGCCTATAAGCCTTAACTTAATTCAGCGGAAGGCCATAAGTCTCTTTGAAGAAGTGAAGGCTAAACATAGTGAGAGTGTTGCTGAAGAAACATTTACTGCTAGCCATGGTTGGTTCCACAGGTTTAAGGCTCGATCAAACCTGCACAACATAAGAGTGAGTGGTGAGGCTGCCAGTGCTGACATGGTAGCAGCCAGGGAGTTTCCTAAGCTTTTGTCGGAAATTATTGATGAGGGGGGGTTACCTACAAGAGCAGGTGTTTAATGTGGATGAGACCGGTTTATACTGGAAGAAAATACCTGATCGTACTTACATCGCCAAAGAAGAGAAGACAGTGCCTGGTTTTAAGGCATCGGAGGATAGATTTAACACTCCTGCTTGGTGGAAATGCTGCTGGTGACTTCAAACAAAAACCTTTGTTAGTGTATCATTCCAAAAACTCCAGGGCCCTCAAGGGTGTTGTCAAATCTTCACTTCCTATTGTGTGGAAGGCTAACCCTAAGGCATGGATGACTCAAGTTTTCTTCGAAGACTGGTTTTTCCATAATTTTGTACCTGATGTGGAAAAGTACTGCAACAACAAAAACCTGCCCTTTAAGATCCTGCTTGTGCTAGATAATGCCCCTGGTCATCCATCATTCCTGGACGATTTCCACGCCAACATCAAAGTGGTGTACTTGCCTCCCAATACCACCTCTGTCCTGCAGCCTATGGACCAAGGTGTCATAGCAAGTCTTAAAGCATACTACCTGCGGAGAACTTTCACACAGGCTGTGAAGGGGACAGAAGGGGAGAGTGGAGTGACACTGAGAGAGTTCTGGAAGAACTACAACATCTACTAGGCCATAAAGAACATTTATGCTTCCTGGCATGAAGTCAAGACTTCCAATGGTGTTTGGAAGAAGCTCTGCCCACAATTTGCCAATGACTTCAAGGGATTTACAGAGAATGTGGATTCAGTGGCCAACAACGTAGTGGAACTGGGCAAGCAACTGCATTTGGAAATGGAGGAAGATGATGTCTACGAATTGTTGGAATGCCATACTCAGGAGCTGACCAACGAAGATTTGATGGAGCTGGAGTCACACAGGGTCCAGGAGGAGGTTCCTGAGGAGGAACAGGAGGCTGAGGAACCCAGAAAGTTCAACTCTAAGCAGCTGGCTGAAGATTTTAGCATGATTGAGAAGGTACAGCTTCTTTTGAGTCTCAGGACCCAAACACTGAAAAATTACAAAAGTGTCTGCAGCTGTTCATGATGCTATTGCCTGCAACAAGATAATATATGAAGAAAAGAAGAGATTAACTGTACAGACATCTCTTGATAAGTGTTTAAGAGAGTTGAGATGGGACACAAGAAGCAAGGGAAATTATAATATACGGAACATCAAGAACCAATGCCATCTACATCTACAGGAGGTTTTGCAACTTTTAAAGCCATTCTCAGTGCCCTAGAACCAGATACCTGTACCTCAGACCCTGTTGATCCTCCACCTCCACCCTCATCTCCATCCTCCAACGAACTCCAACACCCCTGCAAGTAACATCAGTCCCAGCAAGCAAGGCAGCACCAGGAATAAAGTAAGTACAGTAACCTTATAAATACCTTTATTTATTATTACTATACATTCTATTATTACTATACATGCTATTTACACATTAAAATACCGTTTAAGGCTGGTAAGAAATACTGTCAAGTATTATTGGGGGTATAGCTGTCTGTACAACCTTTTTTTACAATGCTGTATACAGTATTCAGTATTATCAAGAGTAATGTTGGACTTACGAACAAATGGACTTACGAACAGACCTCAGGAACCTAACCAGTTCATAAGTAGGGGAGCCCCTGTATTGATTAAGTTAGTAAATTAGGTACATTAAATAACACAAGTAAAGTAAAATATGCAATTATCAAAACAAAAGTAACAACTATGCATTTGTCAAAACACACCAGAATATTACCCAGTTATTCTTACTTTAAGCATTCAATACACCCATTATATACAACAACACAAAAACATGATAGAAATGGCAGCTCAGGTAGCAAGTCGAGGTTGCCGTCCAACCACAAGGAACCAGGGATTAACACCGTAGTCCACTACCATCAAACCATCACAACACCACCAGCAGTAGTCCTTAATACAATTTGTCGTCCACACCCCGGGAGAAGAGGTACACCGTCAGCCACAGAAGAGAGAGACTCAGCTTACCAGGCAGACACACTTGCCTTGATACCTCGGTCTCATAGTCAGATGGGAAACTGGTCTCATAGTCGGATAGGAAATTGATTCTGAAATGGTGCTCACTGGGATTGAGTAGCTTCGTGAAGCAGTTTCTTCTCCTGGTGTCCAGTTGGAGCAAGTGATGGTTATGGTGGTAAAGTGAGGAGGGGACAGAGTCGTCACATGACTTTAAAAACTTACAGGCATAACACTCGCAGGTGCTTATACTTTCTGCATAATTTTTCTTATTCAGTACAGCAAATGTATGTGTTCCTGAGAATTTGTTTACATGTGCTAATCTGTGCAAAATTTACAAATTTCCGAATAAGATTATGCCTTACAATTGTTTGAGATTATTGTACAGTAAGATCTTGTATTTTGCTTGTAATTTAGACTGGAAAAATTGCGCCAAATGCAAATACATAAACTAATGGGAAAAACAACAATATAGACTGGCCACTCTACTTCAACCTCTCATTTTCCCATTTATAACTTACAAATGATACAACTTCTGCCTTTATTGACCTGATGGTGCTTTCCGGAAACTAGTTTTATGCCTTCCTCAAGTGTGAATTACACGAAAGTGCTTGGGAACTTCGTGTTTTATTTTTCCTTGTAGTTTTCAGCATATACCTGGATCATGCGCACCTACACTGATTTACTTGCATATATATATATATATATATATATATATATGCTGATAACCACCAGGAAACAAGAAAACACGAAGTTCCCAAGCGCTTTCGTGTAATTCACATATATATATACATACAGTAGTACCCCGATTTACGCGGTCAATTGAACCCACAGGGTACCGCGGAAAGTAAAAACCGCGTAAAGTGAACAACAGAACATATGGAATTAATTCCAATAGAGACTGGCCCGACCCCCAAACTCCACTTTTTCCGACACAATACAGTATTACCCCGCTTAACGCGGTTTCGCTTAGCGCGTTTTACCATATACGCGGTGCCTCGCCAGAGCCGAACTTTCACTTAACGGGGGTTTTTTCCACGTATACGTGGTGAGTGTCCGGCTCGAGAGCTATTTTTAGATTGCCCCCACCCGCCACCCTGCCTGACTGCCTGTTTTAACTCATAAAATTCAT
Source organism: Homarus gammarus (assembly GCA_958450375.1). Taxonomy (NCBI): domain Eukaryota; kingdom Metazoa; phylum Arthropoda; class Malacostraca; order Decapoda; family Nephropidae; genus Homarus; species Homarus gammarus. The sequence continues at coordinate 386,712 of CAUDMG010003769.1, forward strand.
ACAAATTACCTGGCCAGAATATAATTTACATTGCTGGAATTCTTACAATATGATGATCATTTTGAATATAAACATCATAGATTTTGCATTAGACATACAAATTTTAGATATAATGTTTACTCTGAGTAATGTTACGAGTTGGGGATTTAGAATATAGTTATACGTCTACCCAGATCCCAACAGGTAACAACAAAAAAAAAACAAAGACAATCGGACTATAAAAGGGTAGACAAAGGATGCGAGTTTTTGTTGTATATAATAAAGTACCATAAATTCCTTAACAAAATATTCAGCTTATAAACTACCCTTAACCAAACTTAACCTAAACATGAACAGTATATACATAGTAATAAAACATAAAACAATAGTGAAGCAATGTGGAGGAGGGAGAGGCAATACAAGATTACAAATACTTAAGTGAGGAGCTGAGATGGCTGACGAGCAAGGCTGAGTATGGTAGAAGACGGTAGGTAGTCACTGTGCCGTAGGTTTCCAGGATAGGTGATCCAGTGGTCGCTTCCCAGAGTGAAGTGTCCTCTCCTCGAATTGGAGCTGACAAAGTAGACTGAGGCGGAAGTGACGCAACAACCAGGATATGGAGAAGGGAAACCCGGGAGTGGTAACTAAGACGAGCCATACTCGTGTTTCGTCCCTAGATGGCGTTGCTCGTGGTGCTGGGTAGGTAGATGAAGACAATCGGTGGAGGGGTTCGTAACAGTAAATATGTTATTTTTTGTGCAAAATATATGATATTTGTATTCAAAATATTCCTGGGCTTGCAAGGAATCCAGCAATGTCAATTATATTATCCTAACTTTAGTTTGAGGTATTATTTATTACTAAAAAGGTAAATATTCTGGTTTTCCCACACATCTGGTAGGGACGGTTGGTGGGGGGAGGGAGGGACCGACCGACCATCTGTTACCGTGTGAAGAATATTTTTTTTTTTTTTTAACTGAAGATATTTGTTTTAGCTCATAAAATTCATACAAATTACCCGGTCAGAATATAATTTACATTGCTGGAATTCTTATAATTTGATGATCATTTTGAATATAAACATCATAGATTTTGCATTAGACATACAAATTTTAGATAAAAAAATTTTCTGAGTAACTATGTTATCTTTTGTGCAAAATATATGACATTTATATTCAAAATATTCCTGGTCTTACAAGGAATCCAGCAATGTCAATTGTATTATCCTAACTTTAGTTTGAGGTATTATTTATTAAAATTTAGTGGTTTTCCCCCAAAAATTTCTCAGAGAGGGAACAGCTGGCAGTGTAGTGTGAGAAGAGGGGGAGGGAGTTGAGTCCATTATTTGAATAGACATTAACTTGGCGACTGTATTTCTCTATTTCTCTTAAGTATTAATTGTGTGCATGTACCATCATAAAATTAAGATGTTATTTTTACTACAACATAGTTATGTGTCTTCAAAAAGTGGAGTTTGGGGGTCGGGCTGGTTTCTATTGGAATTAATCCCATATGTTCTGTTGTTCACTTAACGCGGATTTCACTTAACACGGGACCCTCTCGGTTCTATTGACGGCGTTAAGTGGGGTACAACTGTATATATATATATATATATATATATATATATTATATATATATATATATATTATATATATATATATATATATATATATATATATATATATATATATATATATATATATATATATATATATATATACTTCATTTTTAGTCCATATACACGCGGACTTTGAACATATAATCAACGACCTCACCAGCAAGGAATCGAACCCTCGACCTACTGGGTGTGACTAGGGAACGCTTACCGGCTAGGCCTAGTGGCCTAGCCGGTAAGCGTTCCCTAGTCACACCCAGTAGGTCGAGGGTTCGATTCCTTGCTTGTGAGGTCTTTGATTATATATATATATATATATATATATATATATATATATATTATATATATATATATATATATATATATATTATATATATATATATATATATATATATATATATATGCAAGTAAATCACTGTAGGTGCGCGTGATCTAGGTATATGCTGATAGCCACCAGGAAAGAAGAAAACACGAAGTTCCCAAGCACTTTCGTGTAATTCACATCTTCAGGGGTGAGTACAGACTAGATAGAGTAATGCAAAACAAGATGAATATATACCCAACCACCAACCGTTGTGTGCCATTTAAAGATTGGTAGGGTCATTACCTAATTACCTGACCATTGTGGACCGGGTCTCACCCTCCTCTGTATATATTCATCTTGTTTTGCATTACTCTATCTAGTCTGTACTCACCCCTGAAGATGTGAATTACACGAAAGCGCTTGGGAACTTCGTGTTTTCTTCTTTCCTGGTGGTTATCAGCATATATATATATATATAATATATATATATATATATATATATATATATATATATATATATATATATATATATATATATATATACACACACACCCCTCACTTTGCGCGGTCCCACATTCCGCGTTTCTACGTTTACACGGTGCCCTGCCAGAACCCAGGATGCTCACATTCCGCGGTGGGTGTACCTCTTTACACGGTGAAGTATAATTTTTTTATTTAGCTCATAAAATTCATACAAATTATCCGGCCAGAATATAATTTACATTGCTGGAATTCTTACAATTTGATGATCATTTTGAACATAAACATCATAGATTTTGCATTAGACATACAAATTTTAGATATAATGTTTACTCTTGAGTACAGTACTCCCTCTTTATCGACGGGGGTTACGTTCTGTAGACGGCCGTCGATAAAGAAACCGTCGATACCGTGATGGTTACGTAATTTTTCTAACTATTATTAGTATATGTTGAATAAATGTACCTTTAAGCATTAATGCGTTTCCTTTACACATAACCTTAAATAATAGTGTATAAATAATAATATAATAAGTGGACAAAAATACTAGCAAACTTACGATTTCATTTAGTGAAGTGAACATCGGTCCTTACAGTAAACAATACAGTGTACATTATATACAAGTGTGATGATTGAGGCTTATTAAAAGCCTGACCAGTCAGATGAGTATGATGAGTCAAGGTCTGCATCTTCTTGAGGGGTGTGGGCAGGTACTGCGTCTTGTTGTTGTGAGGTGTCGGCAGCTTCTGCCTCCTGTTGCAGGATGCCGGCAGGTTCGGCGATGGCAGGCACTCGGCGACTGAAGAAGTTGGTGATGGTGGTCTGTGCTTTCTTGCTTCTCATTTCCCTCTGCAGTTCTATATATGGCAACATAACATTTTCAATAGCTCTCTTTGCTTTAAGGGACCTATCAAGGGAGGGATCAATGTCATAGAGACGAGCAGAGAGGGCCTTACTTATTCTTATTACTTCACCAAGATTATCTAAAGTTAAGTTCTTATTTTCATCATCACTCACTTCATCTTCTGTTTCATCCTGCAACTCCACTAGATGTTCTAGTTCATCACTTGTAAATGGATCCCCAACATTTCCCAATAACTCTTCTTGCACCTCTGCTGCTGTTAAGTCAGAGAACCCTTCACCTCCAGCAGGTCGTTTGGGAGGCATGGTGATATAAGTTGATGTGATGAACCACCAGCAAAAGTTGAAAATCAAAGACTGTTGCCCACGCGGCTTGGCTGATGTCTGTGTTCAGGGAAGGCGGGCCGCGGGTAGACGCTAGTAACGCCACTAGTGCCGCCTAGCGGCGAAAGTACAAACAAGGCCCGCAGAGTTCAAATAAAGCCAAAATAAAAATCCGTCTAAATAACCCGTCAATAATCGAAACCGTCGATAAAAAATCCGTCGATAAAGAGGGAGTACTGTAAATATGTTATCTTTTGTGCAAAATATATGATATTTATATTCAAAATATTCCTGGTCTTACAAGGAATCCAGCAATGTCAATTATATTATCCTAACTTTAATCTGAGGTATTATTTAATACAAAATGTTAAAATTTATTTTTTTCACCCAACCTTTCTCTTGAAGGGAGGATTGGTGGGGGGTGGGGGGGAGGGTTGGGACTGACCGCGTGGTTGGAAGAGGGGGGAAGGCAAGGTGGGGTACTTTGATTGACAGATAGTGTCGTGACGAATATTTTTTTTTTATTAACTGAAGATATTTGTTTTAGCTCATAAAATTCATACAAATTACCCGGCCAGAAAATAATTTACATTGCTGGAATTCTTACAATTTGATGATCATTTTCAATAGAAACATCATATATTTTGCATTAGACATACAAATTTTAGATAAAATGTTTAATCTGAGTAAATACAGTGGGGTATGCTATAACGAACTGATTCTCCTACGAATATTCCTATAACGAACGATTTTACCTATCAAATTGAGAATGCTATAACGAACGCAACTCCTACAACGAACGCGGATGAATACGGGACTATTACGTCTGGCGCATGAATATTGTTGTACCGCGGCTCACAGCAAGAGCGTCCGGCGCCATATTGGTTCATTGTGTAGTCAGTGCACCACTGAACTTGTTGAAATTTCGTCTTTTGATGTGGAAATTCGTGTTATTTTTATAACTATTTTGTTATACCAGTGTACAATTATAACACTGAATCGTCAAAAGCGAGTGAGAAAGCTAATAACCCTTAAAACTAAGAAAGAAATTATAAATAAACAGACAAAGTGCCTGTAAGACAGTCACCAAAGAGGGCTAGGAAGGATGAGTCCTCTCCTTCCAACTCTTCTCCATAATTCTCTCCTCCCCCCTCCCCCTCTGCCTCCTGTCCTGTATGCTGAACAACACTAAGGTAAGATAAATTACCGTATTTTTTTACAATTTCCACAGAAATTTTTCAGTGTTAAGTGGTTGTATTTGGGGGCCTGGAACGGATTAATCCTATAATGAACGAATGCTATAACGAACGAGATTCTAGAACCAATTAGATTCGTTATAGCATACCCCACTGTATGTTATCTTTTGTGAAAAATATATGACATTTATATTCAAAATATTCCTGGTCTTACAAGGAATCCAGCAATGTCAATTATATTATCCTAACTTTAGTTTGAGGTATTATTTATTACTATACCTGGTTTTCCCCCCAAAATTTCTCAGAGGGAAGAGCCAGCAGTGTAGTGTGAGAAGAGGGGGGAGGGAGTCGTGTCCATTATTTGAATGGCCATTAACTTGGCGATTGTATTTCTCTATTTCTCTTAAGTATTAATTGTGTGCATGTACCATCATAAAATTAAGATGTTATTTTTACTAGAACATAGGTATTGTGTTGGAAAAAGTGGAGTTTGGGGGTCAGCTGGTCTCTATTTCATTTAATCCATATGTTATGATATTCACTTTACGCGTTTCTCACTTTCCGCGGTACCCTGTGGGTTGCATTAACCGCGCAAAGTGAGGGTTGACTGTATATAGATATAGATATAGATATAGATATAGATATAGATATAGATATAGATATAGATATATATATATATATATATATATATATATATATATATATATATATATATATATATATATATATATATATATATATATATATACATATACATATACATATACATATACATACAGTCGGCCCTTCACATACACGGGTTTAGCATTCACGGATTTGCAAATACGCGGATTGCCCTGCCAGAGGAATATTCTGTACATTGAAGTACGTTCAAATCGCGCTATTCAACTCGCACGCGGCACCGAACACGGGACACCGCCCGCAACCTCACACACACACACACGCATAGCTCTCCCTCACTCAGTCAGTCTCGCTGTAACCACACTTGTGTTGCCATCAGCATTGTATTTGCAAAAATATTACATTTCCGTGAATGTATTATATTAAGCACAGTATGAATAGAATATCACTAATATAAGAGTATTTTAACTGAAAACTACTAAAAAACGAGTAACATCTCTTGAACATCGGAAGGTGAGGTAAAGTCTCTTGTTTTCGTCATGTATTTTATCCTAATTTACATTGAAATACACCACGTTTCAGCAAAAGTACTATTTATTTCTGAGAATATGGAAATGTAATATTTTGCTGAAATGCCGTACGTATTACAGTGGAAAGTGACGAAAGCAATGATTCGCTTTCTTTCGCTCAAAAGATGTTACCGTAATCGCTTTTCGAATGGTTTTCAGTTAAAAAACTGTTGTATTACAATAATATTCTATCCTAATTCACTTGTGATGCAACAGTTTTTTTAACTGAAAACCATTCGAAAAGCGATTACGGTAACATCTTTTGAACGAAAGAAAGCGAAAGTCATTGTTTTCGTCACGATTTTGTCCCACATTCCACTGTAATACTTAAGTCATTTCAGCAAAAATATTTCATTTCTGTGAATGTAGTATATCAAGCACAGTATGAATATAATATCATTGTAATATAACAGTATTTTAACCGAAAACTATTAAAAAAACGAGTAACATCTCTTGAACATTGGAAGGTTAGGTGAAGTCTTTTGTTTTCGTCATGTATTTTATCCTATTTTACATTGAAATACATCACGTTTCAGCAAAATTACTATTTATTTCCAAGAATATATTCATTCAGGCACAGTTGAGGTAAAATATACGTGTGATGTAACATTTTTTTAATTGAAAACGATTCGAAAAACACGTACCCTCTAGCCCTGTTCAAGGAGAGGACTGGGAGAAGCTGTTTGGTGCTGCCGATGGCAAGGAAAATGATTTGGATGGATTTTAATGAAAATATTCAGAAATATGGTATCGTAGTATTTATTCAAGTCAATTAGGATAGAATATTATTGTAATACAACAGTAGTGACGATGTGGAGGAGGCGGAGGGATAGAGCGGGGAGGAGGCGAAGGGATAGAGCGGGGAGGAGGTGACTGGCGGGAGCAGGGACGAGTGGAGATGCCATCCAGTACATTATGGGTGTATTAATTGTTTTTATAGCTATTTTTGCATTTTAATGTTAAATACTGTATATTACGTTTCAACAAAACTACCATTTTTTCCGAGATCATGGAAATGTAATATTTTTGCTGAAATGATGTACGTATTACAGTGGAAAGTGACGAAAGCAATGACTTTTGCTTCCTTTGTTCAAAAGATGTTACCGTAATCGCTTTTCGAATGGTTTTCAGTTGTGGGATTATAAGGCTAATGATAGGATAGAATATTATTGTAATACAGTACGAGTACAACAGTTTTTTAACTGAAAACCATTCGAAAAGCGATTACGGTAAAATATTTTGAACAACGAAAGAAAGCGAAAGTCTTTCGTCATGATTTTATCCCACTTCCCACTATAATATGTACGTCATTCCAGCAAAAATATTACATTTCCATATTTATTTCCGAGAATATATTCATTCAGTCACAGTTAAGGTAAAATATACTTGTGATGTAATATTTTAATGAAAATCCAGTATCGTAGTTTTCTCTTGTTTCAAATTTAATTTACAAAGATTGATGTTTCAAATGTAATGAACAAAAATTTATGTCCAGTATCCATAAATTAACTTTAATAAATGAATACTTTGTTTTACATTGTCCTGTGCTACCATACCATGGATTTGGCTACTTTGGGCTCGCAAGAGATCTGCCCTGGCAACTGTACCGACACTCACAGCTGGTAGTGTGTTGGTGCATCGTTTCCAATGTTTACTGGTAGTTACTGGTAAATATTTTTCAACGTAACGAAACTATTACCCGTTTAGAGGTCGACCCTCAATTTTTGCCAAATAATTTGGTCTTAAAAACTCGAACTACACATAGGTATATACGGTAAATAAGGACATGGGGGGCCAGGGATTTTTTAGGGGGGGGGCAGCAATAGTACACGGATTTTTAACATTCACGGGTGTCTCTGTTACCTAACCCCCGCGAATGTTAAGGGCCGACTGTATATACATATACACAGTGGTCCCCGAATTTACTCGGTCAATTGAACCTGCGGAGTAACGCGTAAAATGAGAAACGCGTAAATGGAATAACAGAACATATAGGATTAATTGAAATAGAGACTGGGCTGACTCCCAAACTCCACTTTTTCTGACACAATACCGACACAATACCTATGTTGTAGTAAAAATAACATCTTAATTTTATGATGGTATACACACACAATTAATATTTAAGAGAAATGCAGCTGCCAGGTTGATGTCCATTCAAATAATGGACTCAACTCCCCCCCCCCCCTCTTCCCACGCTCGCTGAGTCTGTCCCTCCCTCCCTACCCCCCACCCCCCGCCTTCCCTTCCTACCAGAGAAATGTTTGGGTGAAAACATTAGGCTTACATTTTTAGTAATAAATAATACCTCAGACTAAAGTTAGGATAATATAATTGACATTGCTGGATTCCTTGCAAGACCAGGAATATTTTGAATATAAACTTCATATATTTTGCACAAAAGATAAAATATTTGCTTTATGTAAACCAAATTATTACATTAGCTCTAAAATTTGTACAATGGGGTATGCTATAACGAACGGATCCTACTACGAATATTCCTATAACGAACGGTTTTACCTATAAAATTGAGAATGCTATAACTAACGAAACTCCTACAACGAACATTATTAAAAAAAAATTTTTTTTTTCTTTTTTTAGTTACTAATTTATTGTTTTTTATTACAATTATTAATGATGCTCTTTATTTCAGGGGTTTAGATGCATATTTATGCACTTTTTTTACAATTTTATATTTATATTTTTCAGTGTTAAGTGGTTGTATTTGGGGGCCTGGAACGGATTAATCTTATAACGAACGAATGCTATAAAGAACAAGGTTCTAGAACAAATTAGATTCCTTATAGCATACTCCACTGTATGTCTAATGCAAAATCCATGATGTTTATATTCAAAATGATCATGATATTGTAAGAATTCCAGCAATGTAAATTATATTTTGGCCGGGTAATTTATATGAATTTTATGAGCTAAATAAAAAAATTATACTTCACCCGCGTATATGAGTAGATGCACTGCGTAAAGTGGGAATTCCGGTTATGGCTAGGTACTGCGTAAATGTAGAAACGAATTAAAAAAAACGCGTTAAAGAGGGGAATTACTGTGTGTGTGTATATATATATATATATATATATATATATATATATATATATATATATATATATATATATATATATATACAGGTAGTCGTCGACGTACGACCTACGCAACTTACGTCTGTTCGACTTTACGACCGGCGGTACGACAGTTTCGGCCCCAGCCTCCTGGCGCTGCCGGGAGCTGGAGCCGCGCGCATTCCCGCGCTCAATTACAAACACGCTCGCTGGTACAGCACACTTCCCTCCGTGTCTGTTTGCCTTGTGTCTGTCCTTTGTCTTGGAAATTTTTCTTGAACCCCACCCCCCCCCCCCCCCAAGATGTCTACCAAGAGGAAACTGTCTTCATCTACTCCTCAACCTGCCAAGAAGCAAAGAAAGGTCATTGATTTCAACACTAAAATGATGGTGATTAAACAGCACGAAGGAGGTAAGGAAGTGAATGTGATTGCACGTGATCTGACGCTATCACACTCTACTGTGTCGACGATTTTGAAGGATTAAGAAAGGATTCGTGAAGCTGTGAAAGGTTCTGCACCCATGCAAGCGACAGTTATAACGAAGCAACGGACTGGGCCTCTCCACGAAATGGAGAAATTGCTTTACATTTGGATGGAAGATCATATCCAGAAACGGACACCGTTAAGCCTTTTTACTGTGCAGACGAAGGCTAGAAGTCTATTTCAGACTTTGAAGGAGCGCGCCGGAGAAGACTACAGTCAAGAATTTGCAGCAAGTACTGGCTGGTTCAAGAGATTCAAGAAAAGATTTCAATTTCATAATGTTCGAGTGACTGGGGAAGCAGCGAGTGCAGACGAGGAAGGAGCACGTAAGTTTGTTGACAGTCTGGATGAATTAATTACGGATGAGGGATATCTAGCAGAGCAGATATTTAATTTGGATGAAACGGGATTGTATTGGAAACGGATGCCAGAACGCACTTACATCCAAAAAGAAGCCAAAAGCATGTCTGGATTTAAAGCATTTAAGGATAGGCTTACTCTGCTGCTTGGCGGGAACATCACGGGGTTTAAGCTGAAGCCTTTCTTAATCTTTCATTCAGAAAACCCGCGGGCGTTCAAAAATGTAAACAAGCACACGCTGCCCGTTTACTTTCGTTCTAACCGTAAAGCATGGATGACACAGGCACTGTTTGAAGACTGGTTTATAAATTGTTTTATTCCTCAAGTTCGTGAATATTGTTTGAAGAAAGAAATTCCTTTCAAGATTTTATTGCTACTGGATAATGTGCCTGGACATCCACCTCATCTATCAGATATTCATCGCGACGTGAAAGTGGTTTTTTTGCCGCCAAACACAACATCAATTTTGCAGCCTATGGACCAAGGTTCAATTGCTACTTTCAAGGCTATCTATCTCCGAACCACCTTTGCCCAAGCCATAGACGCTATAGATGCCGACCCAGAACTATCGTTGCGTGACTTTTGGAAACAGTACAACATTCTTAAGGGTATCAAGAATCTGGCAAACGCCTGGGAGGCTGTGACGGAGAAGTGCATAAATGGCATCTGGAAAAAGTGTGTTAAGCGCTATGTTCATACTTTTGCAGGATTTGACAGTGAAAATGAGCTTGAAGTTATTCGGGAAAAAATAGTAAAACTGGCAAAAGATCTTTCTTTGGAATGTGAAGTGGAAGATGTTGAGGAGTTGCTAGACCAAGAATCAGAAGAACTTACAAATGAAGAGCTAATCGAATTGGAAGAAGAAAAAGTAGCAGAAGAAGAAAGGAGAGAAGCAGCGGACAAAGAAGAGGAGGAGGAGCCACAAAGGACGTTCACCACTAAGGGATTATCAGAAGGTTTATCTCTACTGAATAAACTTCTTACCCATTTTGAAGGAATGGACCCAAACATCGAACGATTTGCAAGGATTGAGCAGATGGCATGCAATTCGTTTCGTCCGTATCAAGAAATTTACGAGGAGAAGAAGAAACGAACAATTCAGACAAAGCTCACCATGTTCATGAAAAAAACAACTCCTCCGGCTACCCCAAACGCTGCCCCAGCTGACGACATCGACGATCCACAGCCAAGCACCAGCGGCCAATAAGATGTTTTTTGTATGTTTGTATGTGTTTGTATGTTTTGCAACTAAAATGTTTTAAATGTTTTGCACCTGTATTTTTTTTTTTTTTTTTTTTTTTTTTTTGTATGTTGGGAAAATAATAAACCAATTGTACTGTAGTATGCAGTGCTTGACTTAAACCTGACGTCCGTAACAATAATGAACAAAGAAAATGTTGATAAAATATGACTTAAAGATGATTATATTATCATTACACATTATAATATACGTAAGGTAATTATAACATATGCCGACTTATGACCAGATCAACTTACGACCGGGCGGTCGTAACCAATCTAGGTCGTAAGTCGACGACGACATATATATATATATATATATATATATATATATATATATATATATATATATATATATATATATATATATATATATATATATATATATATATATATATATATATATATATATATATATATACAGTCACCCCTCACTTTACGCGGTCCCACATTCCGCATTTCTACGTTTACACGGTGCCCTGCCAGAACCCAGGATGCTCACATTCCGCGGTGGGTGTACCCCTTTACACGGTGAAGTGTAATTTATTTATTTAGCTCATAAAATTCATATAAATTATCCGGCCAGAATATAATTTACATTGCTGGAATTCTTACAATTTGATGATCATTTTGAATATAAACATCATAGATTTTGCATTAGACATACAAATTTTAGATATAAGTTTACTCTTGAGTAAATATGTTATCTTTTGTGCAAAATATATGACATTTATATTCAAAATATTCCTGGTCTTACAAGGAATCCAGCAATGTCAATTATATTATCCTAACTTTAGTTTGAGGTATTATTTATTACTATACCTGGTTTTCCCCCCAAAATTTCTCAGAGGGAAGAGCCAGCAGTGTAGTGTGAGAAGAGGGGGGAGGGAGTCGTGTCCATTATTTGAATGGCCATTAACTTGGCGATTGTATTTCTCTATTTCTCTTAAGTATTAATTGTGTGCATGTACCATCATAAAATTAAGATGTTATTTTTACTAGAACATAGGTATTGTGTTGGAAAAAGTGGAGTTTGGGGGTCAGCTGGTCTCTATTTCATTTAATCCCATATGTTATGTTATTCACTTTACGCGTTTCTCACTTTCCGCGGTACCCTGTGGGTTACATTAACCGCGTAAAGTGAGGGTTGACTGTATATATATATATATATATATCTATATCTATATCTATATCTATATCTATATCTATATCTATATATATATACACAAGTAAATCACTGTAGGTGCGCGTGATATAGGTATATGCTGATAACCACAAGGAAAGAAGAAAACACGAAGTTCCCAAGCGCTTTCGTGTAATTCACATCTTCAGGGGTGAGTACAGACTAGAGAGAGAAATACAAATCAAGGTGTTTATATACAGAGGAGGGTGAGACCAGGTCCACAATGGTCAGGTATTAGGTAATGACCCTACTAATCTTTAAATAGCACACAATGGTTGGTGGTCAGGTCAGATGGTCAGGTGACCCGGCCTTCTCACCTGGTCACAAGTCTTCTAAATTACAAAATTGTCCAGCTTGTACATGCCGTTACTCAAATTCATGTTGAATGCTTCGGTATGTTTAATAAGACTAGATTCTATGATGTTCCTACTATCAATTGAATTACATGGTAATATTGAGGAGGCATTATCCCAGTCAATGCAATGCTTGTTATCCCTCAAATGAACAAATAGAGCATTGGATTCCTGGCCTGTCCTAACACTGTATTTGTGTTGTTTAATTCTAGTTGCAAGATCTTTACCTGTCTGGCCTAAGTAAAACATATTACATTCCTTGCAAGGAACTTTATAAATGCAACCAATTGTGTTGTTGGGGGAGTTCTTGATTAACATTTGTTTCACAGTGCATGAGTTTTTAAATGCCACACTGACGTTCCAGGTTTTTAGTTGTAAAGGAATGTGTGAGAAATTTTTGTGAAATGGTAATATTAAGATATTCTTATGGTCATGGGTGGGCTTGGGATCAGTTCTATAAAAAGTTTTCTTAGTAATGTTTAGACATTTGTCTATGAAAGATCTAGGGTATTTAAGGTTTGAGCCAATATTATATATATATATTTGTATTCCTCATCGATGAATTTCGGACTGCAAATTCTCAAGGCACGTAAAAACATTGTTGAAAATACTGACTGTTTGACTTTTTTATGGTGGGCAGAATAATAATGACTGTATGAACACACATTAGTTAGATTTCTATAAATACTGAACTTATAAGTGTTACCTATTCTGTGTATCAGACAGTCTAGGAATGGCAATTTACAGTCTTGCTCTAATTCCACAGTGAATTTGATCGAGGGGGCTAAGTTGTTAAGTTGTGGCAGGAAAGCTTTTAGGTCCTCATTACATGGCCAGAGACATAATACAGTTGTACCCCACTTAACACGGTCAATAAAACCCAGAGGATACGGTGTTAAGTGAAAACCGCGCTAAGTGAACAACAGAACATATGGGATTAATTCCAATAGAAACTGGCCCATCCCCAAACTCCACTTTTTCCGACACAATACCTATGTTCTAGTAAAAATAACATCTTAATTTTATGATGGTACATGCACACAATTAATACTTAAGAGAAATAGAGAAATACAGTGGGGTATGCTATAACGAACGGATCCTACTACGAATATTCCTATAACGAATGGTTTTACCTATAAAATTGAGAATGCTATAACGAACGAAACTCCTACAACGAACCTTATTTAAATTTTTATTTTTTTTGTTCTAATTTATTGTTTTTTTTATTACAAATATTAATGATATTCTTTATTTCAGGGGTTTAGATGCATATGCACTTTTTTACAATTTTTACAATTTTATATTATATTTTTCAGTGTTAAGTGGTTGTATATGGGGGCCTGGAACGGATTAATCCTATAACGAACGAATGCTATAACGAACAAGGTTCTAGAACCAATTAGATTCGTTATAGCATACCCCACTGTACAGTTGCCAAGTTAATGTCCATTCAAATAATGGACTCAACTCCCTCCCCCTCTTCTCACACTACACTGCTGGCTCTTCCCTCTCTGAAAAATTTTTGGGGGAAAACCACTAAATTTTAATAAATAATACCTCAAACTAAAGTTAGGATAATACAATTGACATTGCTGGATTCCTTGTAAGACCAGGAATATTTTGAATACAAATGTCATATATTTTGCACAAAAAATAACATATTTACTCAGAGTAAACTTTATATCTAAAATTTGTATGTCTAATGCAAAATCTATGATGTTTATATTCAAAATGA
>CAUDMG010003770.1:0-16875 GCA_958450375.1 Homarus gammarus
GCTGGTGAGGTCGTTGATTATATATATATATATTATATATATATATATATATATATATATATATATATATATATATATATATATATATATATATATATGTATATGCTGATAACCACAAGGAAACAAGAAAACACGAAGTTCCCAAACGCTTTCGTGTAATTCACATCTTCAGGGGTGAGTACAGACTAAGGGTAAGGAGTAATTATTGACAAGGCTAATATATACAGTAAAGGAGAGTGCGATGTCCCTCGGGACAGCAGGTGTCCACCATATTCAGGTCATAAGGAAGAGTGACGCGACCCCTCACCTGGGTACAAAATTTGTTAATCACAAATTTGTCCAGTTTATATATGTCATTACTCAAATAAGAACAGAAGAACATAAGAATGGAGGAAACTGCAGCGAGCCTATTGGCCCATACTGGGCAGTCCCATTTACACCCAGCCCCTATTGCTCATATATCCATCCAACGTATGTTTCCATAAAAACATACATCATAAGAAAAAAAGGAGTCTGCAATGGCCGGTTGGCCTGTGCATGGCAGCTCCTGTCGAGAGTTACTACCACTCTCTATCATCCATGAATCCATCTAGCCTCCTTTTAAAACTCTCCAGCGTTCCACCACTTACTACAAAGTTGCTAAGCTTGTTCCACTCGTCCACCACCGTATTTGTGAACCAGTTCCTTCCTATCTCCCTCCTAAACCTAAACTTATCCAACTTAAATCCATTGCTGCGAGTCCTATCCTGCTCTGATATTATAAGAACTTTATCTATATCCCCGCACTCTTCGTCTTTCTAGGGAATGCAAGTTTACTTTCTTTAATCTATCTTGATATGGAAGGTTTCTTAGTCCCGGAATCATTTTCGTCATTCTTCGCGGCACCGACTTCAGTGAATTGATATCCATTCTACAAAAAGGGCACCAGAACTGAACCTCATAATCGAGGTGCGGCGTGACTAACGCAAGATATATACCTGGGACAAGTGATCGTGGGCCCTTCGTGCCCGGTGGCGAGTCAGGTGGTACAGTTTACCAAGGCGTGAAAGTTTGAACGCTCGTGCTTGGCTATTGCGCAACCGCCGTCCGGCTGACAGAGTACAGCGACATCGTTTTCTAGCATAAATAAAATGGTTAATTAATGCCTTCCTAAAGAAATGAAAAACGATTGTGCCGTTTCGGCTGCCCTAAACAGACAGACACACGGCTATTCCTATTGTATATTAGATAGGTTGTCGTGGTTGTTATAATCATGGTATTAGTTGTTAAAATCATGGTCGTGGTAGTTATAATCATGGTATTAGTTGTTAAAATCATGGTCGTGGTTGTTATAATCATGGTCTTGGTTGTTATAATCATGGTCGTGGTTGTTATAATCATGGTCGTGGTTGTTATAATCATGGTCGTGGTTGTTATAATCATGGTCTTGGTTGTTATAATCATGGTCGTGGTTGTTATAATCATGGTCGTGGTTGTTATAATCATGATCGTGGTTGTTATAATCATGGTCGTGGTTGTTAAAATCATAGTCGTGGTTGTTTTGATCATGGTCGTGGTTGTTATAATCATGGTCGTGGTTGTTATAATCATGGTCGTGGTTATGATCATGGTCGTGGTTGTTATAATCATGGTCGTGGTCGTGATACTTACAGTATATAATATACTATAGGAAGGAAAAGAATAAAGGTTAGAATAATTAGTTAAATAAATATTCGCCATAAGGAGAGGTTAAAAAAATATTATGAATCGCCGATGATCATTCCGAAATAAATTATATTTTGAAGAGAAGTGACCTTGATTCTGGTTATATTAGTCACCATCTGCTTAAGTCATCACCTGTGTTAAGTCATCATAGTCACCATCTGCTTAAGTCATCACCTGTGTTAAGTCATCATAGTCATCATCTACTTTTGTCAGGTTTTATAATCTCCACAAACTTTCACTTAATTTAGGATGTCGCCGTTTGTTCTCTGGCACTTCAATTTAATTTTTAAATTACAATAGTTTATTCTTTGATGGAGGAAGCGGGATCCTAGTGCTGTCACTAGGTACCCCTGTACAATAACACCAGAAACATCTGGCAAGTGTCACAAGTATATACAGCATAAATATTATAAAGGGGCTTACTAAAGCCTAAGGAAGGAAGGATATTCTTTTAACACATCATCAATATTATTTACATAATATCTTTCCAGTATGGGGAGGATCATCATGTCTCCGTCAGGGGGTCGTGGAGTGGTGGTCCAGCAGGCGTCACGGAAGCGTTGTGTGTGGGCTCTGGCACTTTGTTAATTTTTGGCATATGCATCCAACTTCTATAATAATTATTGTTTAATGTTTCATAGCTGAATTAAATTCATTTCTCTCCACAGCTATTATCTTCGCTCTGAATTTTGATGTTTGTATTGGCAGTATTGTGTGAGTCTTTGTTGAACGGTAAACTCTGATATTCTAAATCGATAAAAAGTAAGACGGCAAGACATCATTTACACACCAAACATCAATTTACTTTAAGCTGTGTTACATTTTAAATAAATGTTTTCATACTAATGTCATGTGCAATTATTCTCCACTTTCTTTAATAATAACTGATCTACAATATAATATATAAGTCTATGTCGATACATGATACCCCCCAAAAAAATCTGGATTTAGTAATAGTGGATGAGGATCTCAATAAGAAAGGCACCGAAGGCGAGACAACATCCAAGTAGCGACAGGTAGAAGGCTCCCTGAAGGTGGTCCAACGTCAGCACCACTTGACCGCTCTCCTGCAGAAAGATGAGGCAAGTATAATGCGTCCCCTGTACTGAGATCTTATATATCATCAACATCTTGTCCCAGCAATAAGATGTGATGTATTGCTGCGACCACAATAGCCTGATGGATACCAAGGCGTTGTCATGATTTAGTATAGTCATACACCATGACACTGTTGGAAAAGTTGATTAGTTGTAATAATCAAGACATAGTTAACAGTGAGCTTAACTATACCGAGCAATACAAGTTACTTATGGAGCTACGTTATAACATTCCTTACCTCAGTGTACAGTGGCCGCTCCTTCCCTTCTTGTTCTGTGTTGTTCTGTTTAAACTCATTCTTTAGGACATCATCCAACCATAGGCTCAGGAGTCCAGCCTCGATCAGTCGTTGTTTCATCTTGCTGATTTGCTTCATAAATGGTGCACCTTGTCTGTGTGGTGATATATATATATATATATATATATATATATATATATATATATATATATATATATATATATATATATATATCACATACGACTCGTAGTTAACCAGTGTAGTCACTCCATGACAAACCTATTTTAGCTTTGTTAATATATTGAAATTCTCCCATGGATGACTTTCTCCCCTTCGTTTTATTATTATTATATCATGTTTGTACTATTTATTTTACATGTATATTATATTTCAATCAAGTTACCATTCCCGAATTATGTAACCGTTAATTATTTTTATTATTATTATTATTATCATTATCATTATTATTATTATTTAGTAGGTCTACAGGGATATATTTTCAAATAATAAAAGTTAATGATTGTATCGTTATACACTTTTGCTCTTCAATTAAAGAAATATTTATATGGAATAATACATACTTCAACTATAATTTGATGATGAATTGCCTCAGAAAGTATTAATTGAAAAAGGGAAATTTTGTCACAATTTACTTGCCTGAATCCCCAGACGTTGCCTCCAAAAATGGGATATTCGGTGGTGCCATATTGGTAAGGTGTATTACCGTACTTGTCGGTGTAGTGCCTAGCCACAAAAATCTGGATCCACGTCTTGAGGTAAAGGAAGGAAAACTCGCCAGCCAGTGTTCGCTCCAGCCAATCTTCCGTCTCAAAAACCTGTTTGTGACCTCTTTAAATACTTTTATGAGTGTGTTCCAGATGCAGGTCCCTTACCGTAATAGTAACAGATGTTGAGTAATATATATATATATATATATATATATACATCATTTTTAGTCCATTTAACACGCGGACTTTGAACATACAATCAACGACCTCACCAGCAAGGAATCGAACCCTCGACCTACTGGGTGTGACTAGGGAACGCTTACCGGCTAGGCCACAAGGACACTAAAAGCAGTTCTAGACTCTGTTATATTTCACACAAAGCCTGTTCATCGAGCTGATGGCGCCGTGAACCTCATTGGGAAACTGCCCGTGCCTCGTATGTGGTGTCAGTAGCATTTTACCGAATCCAGCTGGTATGAAACGCGAGGTACATATATATATACTTCATTTTTAGTCCATTTAACACGCGGACTTTGAACATACAATCAACGACCTCACCAGCAAGGAATCGAACCCTCGACCTCACCAGCAGGTCGAGGGTTCGATTCCTTGCTGGTGAGGTCGTTGATTGTATGTTCAAAGTCCGCGTGTTAAATGGACTAAAAATGAAGTATATATACATGTACCTCGCGTTTCATACCAGCTGGATTCGGTAAAATGCTACTGACACCACATACGAGGCACGGGCAGTTTCCCAATGAGGTTCACGGCGCCATCAGCTCGATGAACAGGCTTTGTGTGAAATATAACAGAGTCTAGAACTGCTTTTAGTGTCCTTGTGGCCTAGCCGGTAAGCGTTCCCTAGTCACACCCAGTAGGTCGAGGGTTCGATTCCTTGCTGGTGAGGTCGTTGATTGTATGTTCAAAGTCCGCGTGTTAAATGGACTAAAAATGAAGTATATATATATGTACCTCGCGTTTCATACCAGCTGGATTCGGTAAAATGCTACTGACACCACATACGAGGCACGGGCAGTTTCCCAATGAGGTTCACGGCGCCATCAGCTCGATGAACAGGCTTTGTGTGAAATATAACAGAGTCTAGAACTGCTTTTAGTGTCCTTGTGGCCTAGCCGGTAAGCGTTCCCTAGTCACACCCAGTAGGTCGAGGGTTCGATTCCTTGCTGGTGAGGTCGTTGATTATATATATATATATATATATATATATATATATATCATGTAGATCCACAATGAATATGTGGATAAGATAAATCCTGATAAAATCACACGGGAAAAGGGAAACAAAGGAGCACCTTAGCTTTCATCTTAATTCAGTTGCCTCTGAAGATGTCTTGAATAAAGAAGAAAGCTAAGGTGCTCCGTTGTTTCCCTTTTCCCGTGTGATTTTATGAGGATTTATCTTATCCACATATTCATTGTGGATCTACATGATATATATATATATATATATATATATATATATATATATATATATATATATATATATATATATATATATATATATATATATATATATATATATATATATATATATATATATATGTAATATTCAGAAATTTCAGAGTAATTTCAAACACCGCGCCATTGGCGATACTGAGCTTTCAAGGTCGTCGGA
Source organism: Homarus gammarus (assembly GCA_958450375.1). NCBI lineage: Eukaryota > Metazoa > Arthropoda > Malacostraca > Decapoda > Nephropidae > Homarus > Homarus gammarus. The sequence goes on from CAUDMG010003770.1 coordinate 5,405, forward strand.
GGGAAGAGAGCGCTCCCTGCACATAGCGAGAGGTTGTGGAACTAGGCCTAAGTGATATTAAATGTAATTTGCCGAATTAATAATGATGCGATTCATGAAGTTAAGGGACTATTATTGAATTTGAAATTATTATAGATCGTTTATCAGTCTGAATAATGTCATGGGTGTCCCAAGGAGTTATTAGTTAGGCGGAAAATATGTCACGTAGGCCTAAGCTAGCGCCTTGGAGAGACGCGACGCTGGCTGGTCTTCAGTCACGTGAAAGCGATTGGACCTACAGGACATCCCTGAGCGTCCGTCCACAGAAATAGTCACGTGGTCTAGTCACCTGTGCTGCGCTATTGCAGTATAACAAGTATGTCTCATTCAATCTCAGACAGGGTTAGATAGGGCAGTGATAAAGTAAACTAGAGCTGACAGTGAGTTCATTTCAGGGTTTCCGCCAGAACCCACTTGACTGCGAGAAATTGACTGAGAGAGTGATGACCGCGAGAGATTGACTGCCGTTTGAGACTGCCGTTGATGATTGAGGGTGGCGATTGTCGCCATTGGACCGATCAGTGTAGGCCTGTCACTGTTTAGCAGGGAATCAAAGGATCTCTTGAGGGAATCTAGCCGTCTGGGTGCCCAGCTGATGACGGGACGATCGTTGGGGTCATCAGCGCTCCTCTACCTCGGCTCACAATACCAAATGTTCCAAGCAGCTTAGTGAAACCCTCTTGCTAATGGGAAGCTAAAGCTTCTCTCAACTGTACAAGGTCTGAGTACAGACTAGTCTGTACTCACCCCTGAAGATGTGAATTACACGAAAGCGCTTGGGAACTTCGTGTTTTCTTCTTTCCTGGTGGTTATCAGCATATACCTAGATCACGCGCACCTACAGTGATTTACTTGCATATATATATATATATATATATATATATATATATATATATATATATATATATATATATATATATATATATATATATATATATATATATATATATATATATGTAATATTCAGAAATTTCAGAGTAATTTCGAATGCCCCGCCATTAGCGGTACTGAGCGTTCAAGGTCGTCTGAGGGAAGAGAGCGCTCCCCGCACATAGTGGGAGATTGCGGAACTAGGCCTATATGATATTAAATGTTATTTACCGGATTAATAATGATGCGATTCATGAAGTTAAGGGACTATTATTGAATTTGAAATTATTATAGATCGTTTAGCAGTCTGAATAATGTTAAAGGGTGTCCCAAGGAGTTATTAGTTAGGCGGAAAATAGGTCACGTAGGCCTAAGCTAGCGCCTTGAGAGGACACGAGGCGGCCTCTCTCTCAGTCCCGGATAGCACTCACACAAACAAGACGTCTCTGCGCGTCTGTCCCAGAAATAGTCACGTGGCCTAGTCACCTGTGCTGAAATATTGCAGTATAACAAGTAAGTCTCATTCGATCTCAGACAGGGTTAGATAGGGCAGTGATAAAGTAAACTAGAGCTAACAGTGAGTTCATTTCAGGGTTTCCGTGAGAACCCACTTGACTGAAGTTGACTGGAGTTGACCTGAGATTGACTGCCGTTTGAGACTGCCGTTGAGGATTGAGGGTGGCGATTGTCGCCATTGGACCGATCAAAGTAGGCCTGTCACTGTTTAGCGGGGTAGCAAAGGATCTCTTGAGTGAACGAGTGCTCCCGACAACTAAACGACACGGGACGCTAAAGCTTCTCTCAACTGTACAAGGTCTGATTGGCTCACTCCCGTCCGCTTTATGGACGCACTGGGAGTACACTGAGGCTATCTGAGTAGACTAATGGTCACACACTGAGACCGTGAGTCTAGGTCTCTAGGAGATACCTGGAGGAACATTTTCCCTCCCTTATTACGGGTGTAATTTAATAGTTTCTAGATAATTTTGATAATATTGTTTTGAATGTTTGTGCCATCAAGTGGAACCAGAGTGATACTGTGATTTGATTCTTTTAATGCCTCTGATTGTTCTTCATAATTCTGATCTCAGGTATAACCTTGTTCCCCAGAGTAGTGGTTAGGTTAGGTTAGGAAGTGTGCATCTGTTGGGGTGCTATAATTTTGTTGAGTGCCCTTAAGGCCTATTCATTGTAGAGTATTTAATTTCTCATTTTTATTACCATTCCTCAGTGACATATAATTTTGTTGAGTGCCCTTAAGGCCTATTCATTGTAGAGTAGTTAATATCTTTTTTTGGTACCTAAGTGACTGATATTATTGTGTGAAAGCCTTTAAGGCCTGTTTCATGTGTGCACGGAACAGTTCTTATACTTCAAATTTATTGTTGCCTGAGGTTCTAATAATTTTTATATCATGTATAACTTTTATTCCCCAGAGTAGTGTTTTAAGTTCAAGTTAAGAGGTGCGCATATTGGTGTACCATTATTGGATTGTGTTTGTAGTGTTGGAGGGAATATAAGTGTCTAAATGTAACAGTGTGTCTCATTCATCCCAGTCACAGATGCTATCCTTCCACGGGTCACGGACAATTTATTTTGTTTAGTAGTTTTAAGTGTTCTTGTGCTGGTTCGGGATTTTTCTCAAAGGGGCGCTTCCACTGCCATTACCATCTATTAATTTTAAATAAACCCCAAGTCAAGTGAGAAATTAAAGTCCAGTAAATTCCGACCGGTTACAAATGGTAGCAGAGCGTAGTTAATTTTATTTCGTGACTGATAGTTCTGTGGTTGGGATAATGAACGCCATCATGTGTTGGTTAGTACTGGTAGGGATTGAACTCGCACTGATGCTCATCCTTGTGCCCGGACTGAGTTGGTTAGGCTTGACAGTAGAGATGTGTATGAGGAGGAAGAGAGACGACCGCGGGACCTTGGTACAGCTGAGAGAGGAGTTCCGAGACCTAAAGAGGGATTATCAAGCACAGGTAAACAGGTTCAAGTGGGAGTCTCAGGCACACATTCAACGGTTCAGGGAGGAAACAAGGGGTGAATGTCAGGCACACGTTCAGCAGTCAAGGAAGTGTGAGGTCCAAGTGGGAAATATAGGGGTACGTAAGTAGTTCAGAGAGGTTGATCGAGCCCTCCAGCTGAGAGACAAGACGAAGCCGACCGATTACAGTTTAGGGTGCATGGTAATGAGAAAAGGCAGGTTGTCGAGGGTGAGTTGGAGGAGTCGTGAGTAGGGCAGAGGGGATGGGAAAGATGGTTAGGTCAGAGATGTGCGTTGAGTAGTGGTTGCTGTCATGAGCGGGATTGAGTGCTGTCATGAGCGGGATTGAGTCGGTTGTAATGTCCAGGGCCTCACTAATATGGACTGGTACATTGTCAGAGGGTTGGTCTGCCGGCATGAGGTTCGGAGACGTGGACTGAGTATTTTTTTGACACTGGTTCCTCTTAGCTCAAGGGCCAGGCAAAAGGAGAGAATGTTTGTTTTGGACTGTGTATTGTTTTGACACTGGTTCCTCTTAGCTCAAGGGCCAGGCAAAGGAGAGCATGTTTGTTTTGGACTGAGTATTGTTTGGACACTGGTTCCTCTTAGTTCAAGGGCCAGGCCAAAGGAGAGCATGTTTGTTTTGGGCTGGTATTAATTTTGACATTGGTTCTCTAGTTAAGGGCCAGGCAAAAGGGGAGCGTGATGTTCTGGTTGGTTTGAGTTGGGCTAGGAAGAAATGGGGAAGAAATGGAGTTGCTGGCTGCGAGTGGAATAGTACAGAGTTGAAGGTGGGTTCTAAGTTGTTCTCTCAGCACATGAGGGCATGCTGTTTTCTTTAGGGGGGTCGAGTGTTAGCGGGAGAGAAAAGGAGAGAAGAGAAGACGGGAATGCTGCGTTTAGCAAAAGGGGTAAGATGCAGTTTCTTAGAACAAATTTTAGGGGGGTCGTATGAATGGTCTTCTCAGCACATGAGGACAGTGCTGTCTTTTTTTAGGGGGGTCGATTGTAATATTCAGAAATTTCAGAGTAATTTCGAATGCCCCGCCATTAGCGGTACTGAGCGTTCAAGGTCGTCTGAGGGAAGAGAGCGCTCCCCGCACATAGTGGGAGATTGCGGAACTAGGCCTATATGATATTAAATGTTATTTACCGGATTAATAATGATGCGATTCATGAAGTTAAGGGACTATTATTGAATTTGAAATTATTATAGATCGTTTAGCAGTCTGAATAATGTTAAAGGGTGTCCCAAGGAGTTATTAGTTAGGCGGAAAATAGGTCACGTAGGCCTAAGCTAGCGCCTTGAGAGGACACGAGGCGGCCTCTCTCTCAGTCCCGGATAGCACTCACACAAACAAGACGTCTCTGCGCGTCTGTCCCAGAAATAGTCACGTGGCCTAGTCACCTGTGCTGAAATATTGCAGTATAACAAGTAAGTCTCATTCGATCTCAGACAGGGTTAGATAGGGCAGTGATAAAGTAAACTAGAGCTAACAGTGAGTTCATTTCAGGGTTTCCGTGAGAACCCACTTGACTGAAGTTGACTGGAGTTGACCTGAGATTGACTGCCGTTTGAGACTGCCGTTGAGGATTGAGGGTGGCGATTGTCGCCATTGGACCGATCAAAGTAGGCCTGTCACTGTTTAGCGGGGTAGCAAAGGATCTCTTGAGTGAACGAGTGCTCCCGACAACTAAACGACACGGGACGCTAAAGCTTCTCTCAACTGTACAAGGTCTGATTGGCTCACTCCCGTCCGCTTTATGGACGCACTGGGAGTACACTGAGGCTATCTGAGTAGACTAATGGTCACACACTGAGACCGTGAGTCTAGGTCTCTAGGAGATACCTGGAGGAACATTTTCCCTCCCTTATTACGGGTGTAATTTAATAGTTTCTAGATAATTTTGATAATATTGTTTTGAATGTTTGTGCCATCAAGTGGAACCAGAGTGATACTGTGATTTGATTCTTTTAATGCCTCTGATTGTTCTTCATAATTCTGATCTCAGGTATAACCTTGTTCCCCAGAGTAGTGGTTAGGTTAGGTTAGGAAGTGTGCATCTGTTGGGGTGCTATAATTTTGTTGAGTGCCCTTAAGGCCTATTCATTGTAGAGTATTTAATTTCTCATTTTTATTACCATTCCTCAGTGACATATAATTTTGTTGAGTGCCCTTAAGGCCTATTCATTGTAGAGTAGTTAATATCTTTTTTTGGTACCTAAGTGACTGATATTATTGTGTGAAAGCCTTTAAGGCCTGTTTCATGTGTGCACGGAACAGTTCTTATACTTCAAATTTATTGTTGCCTGAGGTTCTAATAATTTTTATATCATGTATAACTTTTATTCCCCAGAGTAGTGTTTTAAGTTCAAGTTAAGAGGTGCGCATATTGGTGTACCATTATTGGATTGTGTTTGTAGTATTGGAGGGAATATAAGTGTCTAAATGTAACAGTGTGTCTCATTCATCCCAGTCACAGATGCTATCCTTCCACGGGTCACGGACAATTTATTTTGTTTAGTAGTTTTAAGTGTTCTTGTGCTGGTTCGGGATTTTTCTCAAAGGGGCGCTTCCACTGCCATTACCATCTATTAATTTTAAATAAACCCCAAGTCAAGTGAGAAATTAAAGTCCAGTAAATTCCGACCGGTTACAAATGGTAGCAGAGCGTAGTTAATTTTATTTCGTGACTGATAGTTCTGTGGTTGGGATAATGAACGCCATCATGTGTTGGTTAGTACTGGTAGGGATTGAACTCGCACTGATGCTCATCCTTGTGCCCGGACTGAGTTGGTTAGGCTTGACAGTAGAGATGTGTATGAGGAGGAAGAGAGACGACCGCGGGACCTTGGTACAGCTGAGAGAGGAGTTCCGAGACCTAAAGAGGGATTATCAAGCACAGGTAAACAGGTTCAAGTGGGAGTCTCAGGCACACATTCAACGGTTCAGGGAGGAAACAAGGGGTGAATGTCAGGCACACGTTCAGCAGTCAAGGAAGTGTGAGGTCCAAGTGGGAAATATAGGGGTACGTAAGTAGTTCAGAGAGGTTGATCGAGCCCTCCAGCTGAGAGACAAGACGAAGCCGACCGATTACAGTTTAGGGTGCATGGTAATGAGAAAAGGCAGGTTGTCGAGGGTGAGTTGGAGGAGTCGTGAGTAGGGCAGAGGGGATGGGAAAGATGGTTAGGTCAGAGATGTGCGTTGAGTAGTGGTTGCTGTCATGAGCGGGATTGAGTGCTGTCATGAGCGGGATTGAGAGTACGGTTGTAATGTCCAGGGCCTCACTAATATGGACTGGTACATTGTCAGAGGGTTGGTCTGCCGGCATGAGGTTCGGAGACGTGGACTGAGTATTTTTTTGACACTGGTTCCTCTTAGCTCAAGGGCCAGGCAAAAGGAGAGAATGTTTGTTTTGGACTGTGTATTGTTTTGACACTGGTTCCTCTTAGCTCAAGGGCCAGGCAAAGGAGAGCATGTTTGTTTTGGACTGAGTATTGTTTGGACACTGGTTCCTCTTAGTTCAAGGGCCAGGCCAAAGGAGAGCATGTTTGTTTTGGGCTGGTATTAATTTTGACATTGGTTCTCTAGTTAAGGGCCAGGCAAAAGGGGAGCGTGATGTTCTGGTTGGTTTGAGTTGGGCTAGGAAGAAATGGGGAAGAAATGGAGTTGCTGGCTGCGAGTGGAATAGTACAGAGTTGAAGGTGGGTTCTAAGTTGTTCTCTCAGCACATGAGGGCAGTGCTGTTTTTTTTTAGGGGGGTCGAGTGTTAGCGGAGAGAAAGGAGAAGAGAAGACGGGAATGCTGCGTTTAGCAAAAGGGGTAAGATGCAGTTTCTTAGAACAAATTTTAGGGGGGTCGTATGAATGGTCTTCTCAGCACATGAGGACAGTGCTGTCTTTTTTTAGGGGGGTCGATTGTAATATTCAGAAATTTCAGAGTAATTTCGAATGCCCCGCCATTAGCGGTACTGAGCGTTCAAGGTCGTCTGAGGGAAGAGAGCGCTCCCCGCACATAGTGGGAGATTGCGGAACTAGGCCTATATGATATTAAATGTTATTTACCGGATTAATAATGATGCGATTCATGAAGTTAAGGGACTATTATTGAATTTGAAATTATTATAGATCGTTTAGCAGTCTGAATAATGTTAAAGGGTGTCCCAAGGAGTTATTAGTTAGGCGGAAAATAGGTCACGTAGGCCTAAGCTAGCGCCTTGAGAGGACACGAGGCGGCCTCTCTCTCAGTCCCGGATAGCACTCACACAAACAAGACGTCTCTGCGCGTCTGTCCCAGAAATAGTCACGTGGCCTAGTCACCTGTGCTGAAATATTGCAGTATAACAAGTAAGTCTCATTCGATCTCAGACAGGGTTAGATAGGGCAGTGATAAAGTAAACTAGAGCTAACAGTGAGTTCATTTCAGGGTTTCCGTGAGAACCCACTTGACTGAAGTTGACTGGAGTTGACCTGAGATTGACTGCCGTTTGAGACTGCCGTTGAGGATTGAGGGTGGCGATTGTCGCCATTGGACCGATCAAAGTAGGCCTGTCACTGTTTAGCGGGGTAGCAAAGGATCTCTTGAGTGAACGAGTGCTCCCGACAACTAAACGACACGGGACGCTAAAGCTTCTCTCAACTGTACAAGGTCTGATTGGCTCACTCCCGTCCGCTTTATGGACGCACTGGGAGTACACTGAGGCTATCTGAGTAGACTAATGGTCACACACTGAGACCGTGAGTCTAGGTCTCTAGGAGATACCTGGAGGAACATTTTCCCTCCCTTATTACGGGTGTAATTTAATAGTTTCTAGATAATTTTGATAATATTGTTTTGAATGTTTGTGCCATCAAGTGGAACCAGAGTGATACTGTGATTTGATTCTTTTAATGCCTCTGATTGTTCTTCATAATTCTGATCTCAGGTATAACCTTGTTCCCCAGAGTAGTGGTTAGGTTAGGTTAGGAAGTGTGCATCTGTTGGGGTGCTATAATTTTGTTGAGTGCCCTTAAGGCCTATTCATTGTAGAGTATTTAATTTCTCATTTTTATTACCATTCCTCAGTGACATATAATTTTGTTGAGTGCCCTTAAGGCCTATTCATTGTAGAGTAGTTAATATCTTTTTTTGGTACCTAAGTGACTGATATTATTGTGTGAAAGCCTTTAAGGCCTGTTTCATGTGTGCACGGAACAGTTCTTATACTTCAAATTTATTGTTGCCTGAGGTTCTAATAATTTTTATATCATGTATAACTTTTATTCCCCAGAGTAGTGTTTTAAGTTCAAGTTAAGAGGTGCGCATATTGGTGTACCATTATTGGATTGTGTTTGTAGTGTTGGAGGGAATATAAGTGTCTAAATGTAACAGTGTGTCTCATTCATCCCAGTCACAGATGCTATCCTTCCACGGGTCACGGACAATTTATTTTGTTTAGTAGTTTTAAGTGTTCTTGTGCTGGTTCGGGATTTTTCTCAAAGGGGCGCTTCCACTGCCATTACCATCTATTAATTTTAAATAAACCCCAAGTCAAGTGAGAAATTAAAGTCCAGTAAATTCCGACCGGTTACAAATGGTAGCAGAGCGTAGTTAATTTTATTTCGTGACTGATAGTTCTGTGGTTGGGATAATGAACGCCATCATGTGTTGGTTAGTACTGGTAGGGATTGAACTCGCACTGATGCTCATCCTTGTGCCCGGACTGAGTTGGTTAGGCTTGACAGTAGAGATGTGTATGAGGAGGAAGAGAGACGACCGCGGGACCTTGGTACAGCTGAGAGAGGAGTTCCGAGACCTAAAGAGGGATTATCAAGCACAGGTAAACAGGTTCAAGTGGGAGTCTCAGGCACACATTCAACGGTTCAGGGAGGAAACAAGGGGTGAATGTCAGGCACACGTTCAGCAGTCAAGGAAGTGTGAGGTCCAAGTGGGAAATATAGGGGTACGTAAGTAGTTCAGAGAGGTTGATCGAGCCCTCCAGCTGAGAGACAAGACGAAGCCGACCGATTACAGTTTAGGGTGCATGGTAATGAGAAAAGGCAGGTTGTCGAGGGTGAGTTGGAGGAGTCGTGAGTAGGGCAGAGGGGATGGGAAAGATGGTTAGGTCAGAGATGTGCGTTGAGTAGTGGTTGCTGTCATGAGCGGGATTGAGTTGCTGTCATGAGCGGGATTGAGAGTACGGTTGTAATGTCCAGGGCCTCACTAATATGGACTGGTACATTGTCAGAGGGTTGGTCTGCCGGCATGAGGTTCGGAGACGTGGACTGAGTATTTTTTTGACACTGGTTCCTCTTAGCTCAAGGGCCAGGCAAAAGGAGAGAATGTTTGTTTTGGACTGTGTATTGTTTTGACACTGGTTCCTCTTAGCTCAAGGGCCAGGCAAAGGAGAGCATGTTTGTTTTGGACTGAGTATTGTTTGGACACTGGTTCCTCTTAGTTCAAGGGCCAGGCCAAAGGAGAGCATGTTTGTTTTGGGCTGGTATTAATTTTGACATTGGTTCTCTAGTTAAGGGCCAGGCAAAAGGGGAGCGTGATGTTCTGGTTGGTTTGAGTTGGGCTAGGAAGAAATGGGGAGAAATGGAGTTGCTGGCTGCGAGTGGAATAGTACAGAGTTGAAGGTGGGTCTAAGTTGTTCTCTCAGCACATGAGGGCAGTGCTGTTTTTCTTTAGGGGGGTCGAGTGTTAGCGGAGAAAAGGAGAGAAGAGAAGACGGGAATGCTGCGTTTAGCAAAAGGGGTAAGATGCAGTTTCTTAGAACAAATTTTAGGGGGGTCGTATGAATGGTCTTCTCAGCACATGAGGACAGTGCTGTCTTTTTTTAGGGGGGTCGATTGTAATATTCAGAAATTTCAGAGTAATTTCGAATGCCCCGCCATTAGCGGTACTGAGCGTTCAAGGTCGTCTGAGGGAAGAGAGCGCTCCCCGCACATAGTGGGAGATTGCGGAACTAGGCCTATATGATATTAAATGTTATTTACCGGATTAATAATGATGCGATTCATGAAGTTAAGGGACTATTATTGAATTTGAAATTATTATAGATCGTTTAGCAGTCTGAATAATGTTAAAGGGTGTCCCAAGGAGTTATTAGTTAGGCGGAAAATAGGTCACGTAGGCCTAAGCTAGCGCCTTGAGAGGACACGAGGCGGCCTCTCTCTCAGTCCCGGATAGCACTCACACAAACAAGACGTCTCTGCGCGTCTGTCCCAGAAATAGTCACGTGGCCTAGTCACCTGTGCTGAAATATTGCAGTATAACAAGTAAGTCTCATTCGATCTCAGACAGGGTTAGATAGGGCAGTGATAAAGTAAACTAGAGCTAACAGTGAGTTCATTTCAGGGTTTCCGTGAGAACCCACTTGACTGAAGTTGACTGGAGTTGACCTGAGATTGACTGCCGTTTGAGACTGCCGTTGAGGATTGAGGGTGGCGATTGTCGCCATTGGACCGATCAAAGTAGGCCTGTCACTGTTTAGCGGGGTAGCAAAGGATCTCTTGAGTGAACGAGTGCTCCCGACAACTAAACGACACGGGACGCTAAAGCTTCTCTCAACTGTACAAGGTCTGATTGGCTCACTCCCGTCCGCTTTATGGACGCACTGGGAGTACACTGAGGCTATCTGAGTAGACTAATGGTCACACACTGAGACCGTGAGTCTAGGTCTCTAGGAGATACCTGGAGGAACATTTTCCCTCCCTTATTACGGGTGTAATTTAATAGTTTCTAGATAATTTTGATAATATTGTTTTGAATGTTTGTGCCATCAAGTGGAACCAGAGTGATACTGTGATTTGATTCTTTTAATGCCTCTGATTGTTCTTCATAATTCTGATCTCAGGTATAACCTTGTTCCCCAGAGTAGTGGTTAGGTTAGGTTAGGAAGTGTGCATCTGTTGGGGTGCTATAATTTTGTTGAGTGCCCTTAAGGCCTATTCATTGTAGAGTATTTAATTTCTCATTTTTATTACCATTCCTCAGTGACATATAATTTTGTTGAGTGCCCTTAAGGCCTATTCATTGTAGAGTAGTTAATATCTTTTTTTGGTACCTAAGTGACTGATATTATTGTGTGAAAGCCTTTAAGGCCTGTTTCATGTGTGCACGGAACAGTTCTTATACTTCAAATTTATTGTTGCCTGAGGTTCTAATAATTTTTATATCATGTATAACTTTTATTCCCCAGAGTAGTGTTTTAAGTTCAAGTTAAGAGGTGCGCATATTGGTGTACCATTATTGGATTGTGTTTGTAGTATTGGAGGGAATATAAGTGTCTAAATGTAACAGTGTGTCTCATTCATCCCAGTCACAGATGCTATCCTTCCACGGGTCACGGACAATTTATTTTGTTTAGTAGTTTTAAGTGTTCTTGTGCTGGTTCGGGATTTGTCTCAAAGGGGCGCTTCCACTGCCATTACCATCTATTAATTTTAAATAAACCCCAAGTCAAGTGAGAAATTAAAGTCCAGTAAATTCCGACCGGTTACATATATATATATATATATATGCTGATAACCACAAGGAAAGAAGAAAACACGAAGTTCCCAAGCGCTTTCGTGTAATTCACATCTTCA
>CAUDMG010003771.1:0-11424 GCA_958450375.1 Homarus gammarus
AAACGGCAGGTTTGGTTCTCTCCCGTAAAACAACAGGAATGGGGAAAACCCTGTCGTGGCATGCGGAGTCGCGTTGTATTGTGACACCACTGCCGGCAGATGCTCTGGCCACCTATTCTTTTCCTCTGCCTCGAGGGTGGCCAGCAGACCGTGCAGGGTTCGATTGAACCGTTCCACCATGCCATTTCCCTGTGGGTGATATGCTGACGTCCTTATTTTCTTCACCCCAAAGGTGGCACAAGTTTGTCGGACCAATGCACTGCCAAAATTCCTCCCCTGATCGGTCAACAGTCGCTCAGGTGCACCCACTGCCAGGAAGATTCGATTCACCAGGATCTTTGCAATCGTCGCGGCTTTCTGGTCTTTGGTGGGAAAGGCCCAAGTGTAACGACTGTATATGTCAACCATTATCAGGACATTCTCCAATCCTTGCCGCTTGTCCAGCAAGGTGAAATCTGCGGCCAGTGCCTCTAATGGTTTGGCAGCTTCAATCGTCCCTACATGCAGTTGGGGTTTCGGCACTTCATCTTTTGCTACTCCACACCTCTCGCAGCTGGCTATGTAGTCTCGCACTGTTTCTCCCATGCCTGACCAGAATCCTCGCTCCTGCACCAGCGACAGGGTGCGATCTCGCCCCTGGTGGCCAAACTCGTCGTGGCAGGCTCTAGTCAAAGCCTCCTGCAAGTTTGGAGTTAACACTGGCACCTCCCTCCATAGATTCTTCCCTTCGGGTCTTCTATGCCAGACAACATCTTCTCTTACGATCAGGGATTTCCTAGCTCGGTACATCTTGCGGAAATCATCATTTTGGAGCTCTACCTGTACCTCATCCTCCGGCAGCTCTCCCACCAACCATCTTCGCAGTTTTGTCATATAGTCCATGCCTTCTTGATCCTGTCCGCAGCGCCACTTGAACCTGTTTACCTGTGCTTGATAATCCCTCTTTAGGTCTCGGAACTCCTCTCTCAGCTGTACCAAGGTCCCGCGGTCGTCTCTCTTCCTCCTCATACACATCTCTACTGTCAAGCCTAACCAACTCAGTCCGGGCACAAGGATGAGCATCAGTGCGAGTTCAATCCCTACCAGTACTAACCAACACATGATGGCGTTCATTATCCCAACCACAGAACTATCAGTCACGACATTAAAAACCACGCTCTGCTACCATTTGTAACCGGTCGGAATTTACTGGACTTTAATTTCTCACTTGACTTGGGGTTTATTTAAAATTAATAGATGGTAATGGCAGTGGAAGCGCCCCTTTGAGAAAAATCCCGAACCAGCACAAGAACACTTAAATCTACTAAACAAAATAAATTGTCCGTGACCCGTGGAAGGATAGCATCTGTGACTGGGATGAATGAGACACACTGTTACATTTAGACACTTATATTCCCTCCAACACTACAAACACAATCCAATAATGGTACACCAGTATACTTTTGTTTAAACATGTACATTTGTGGAGAAAATTCCCTGAATTCTTGGCAATATTTTGCATCTACAGTGCCCGTGGACCATGTAGTACTGTATATATACTGGTAACTGGTTTATACTGTATCCAATAATGCTGATTTTCACCACATATCATATTATGAGGGAACCATGAAATGGAAAAATTGAAAAATGTCAATCCTACTCGCCTAATAATGCTGCAAATACTAATATTGCCAAATGTCCAGGCAATTTTGTCCACAATTTCACACACTAAGTGTAGGAATACCTGTACTGAACACTGGTATATAGTTGATTTAATGAGGGATAACCAAATATGGCTTTAAAGAGTTTATTTCCCCTAAGTTCCCAACAACATTCATTGGTTATAATGTTGTTTGGTTCCTTGTCTTAATTACCATTTCCCCTTTGATCATATCCAAATCACTGACAAAAGTAGTCAGGCCTCTCCTAAGTGGGAAAATACGGGGTTTACTTAAATCCCATATATATATATATATATATATATATATATATATATATATATATATATATATATATATATATATATATATATATATATATATATATCTTGATAAAATCACACGGGAAAATGGAAACAACGGAGTACCTTAGCTTTCGTCTTTATTCAAGACATCTTCAGAGGCAACTGGATTACATGGACAGAGAGAGGCTTAAATATACAGGGTGACCTAAAAAACATGAGGTCAGGTCAAAATGATGACATCCACTAATCCCCACACCAACACACACGTAGAGGAGCTTAAGAGAAGGGTGGTGACGTGACTAGTCAAGTCAGGTCAGAAAAAAGGGGACCCACAAAATAACTATCATACATCTAGATCAAAGGTTTTTAAAGCATTTTTAACCTTGGGCCACTGACAAATAAATTTATGTAACATATTATCGGTTTTGAACTGACCATCACTAAGGTTTATTGATTTTAATTCCTTAATCAAACTAGCTTCAACAAGAAGTCTTTCTGTGACACAAGATGATTTGAAAATTTCTAAGCTTTTTTCCCAAGCAATGGGGTGATTATTATTCCTAACATGAACGAACAAGGCACTGCTTTCAGATGCAGTTCTAATATTATACTTATGTTGTTTGATTCTAAGCTGCAGTGTTTTTCCTGTCTGACCTACATAATTACAATTACATTTGCTACATGGAATACAATAAACACTACCATTTACATTCAAACTTGGGCTATTCCTTATTAACATATTAGTAATGGTTGAGTCATACTTGAAAACAACATTAATATTTAGAAGCTTGAGGGACCGAACTAACGGGACAAATTCATTACGATAGGGCAGAGTCAAAATATTCTTAAGTGTAGGAACTTGTCTGGTTTGAGAGGAATGAAAGGATTTTTTAGCCCTATTAAAACAACGATCAACAAACACAGAAGGGTACCCAAGTTTATGTGCAATAGAACGAATGTGTTTCAATTCATCGTCAATAAATTCAGAGTCACAAATACGCAGACATCTTAGGAACATAACAGAAAAAACTGACATTTTGGTAGACTCAAGGTGATTCGATAAAAAGTGAATGAAACTGTCTACCTGTGTGGGCTTTCTATATACCTTGAATTTATAGTTTTGGCCATTTCTCATGATAAGCATATCAAGAAATGGAAGGGATTCATTTATTTCTCTTTCAATTTTGAACGTGATACTAGGGACAATATTATTAAGTTTGTCTAAAAATTCAAATGGGTCACTGTTTTTAGGCCAAAGACAAAGAACATCATCAACATATCTATACCATGGAGGAATAAAGTCCACTATATTGGGTAGTAATCTAGACTCAAAGAACTCCATATAAATACAGGCTAGAGGAGCAGAAAGACAATTACCCATGCTCATACCAAATATTTGCTTGTAGAACTTCCCATTTGCACTAAACACATTGTCAGTTACGCATAACTCTATCAATTTCAGGAAAGTATCATGTTCAATAGTTAAATCTAGCAGTTGTAATTTATCTTTAAGAAATGAAAGTAAGTCTTTGACAGGTACTCTAGTGAACAGTGAATTTACATCAAAACTTATTAATTCGCAAGGTTCGTTGTGTTTCTTGATTTATCTTATCCACGTTTTCATTGTGGATTTTCATAAAATATGGAACTTACACGTCTCTCTTTCGCTGTGTTCTTAATCTGTCAACAACATCCTCATCTTCGCCCCATCTACCGCAACTACAAGAAGAGTTTGCTGAAGGCTCATAGTCTCAAAAACAAGTTGAAGTTTTTGAAAGATTGCAGAGATGATAAAATTGTTCCCAAGTCCTGTCTTCCAAGTAGACTAAGAAATCTGGACAATCAAGCATTCTCTGAGTTGGATAAGGTGTTGCTTGATTCCCTTATCAAGAGTTCAAGTGATAGTGTGAAATTAGCCTTCAAGCACAGTGCTCAGTGTAAAATACTTATGCAAAACAGTGTTTGTGTTGATAAGTGGCACACCATTCGTAATTATGTATATCAACTTCTTATTGAAACTGACAAAGCCCATAAAAGAAGGTTAAATGCCAAATTAAATGCTCTGTTTGACGAGAGTTACTGGACCACATTGAGTGATCCAAATTTGTTCATAAACTTATCATCTTATGATCTACAGACAAATGAGAAACTTGTTCTTGGTTTTGGTAGGAAGTTTTCTATCACTCAACGGTGCGTTAATCCGCTTACTATTGCTAAAGGTTTAATCAACCTGGAAAAGAAGAAGTCGTCTGATGTTACAAATGAAGATATTTCCATAGCTAAAGGTTGTATACATAGTGTTTTAAATAAGAAATTTGCTTCAAACATTCCAAAAAGATTTGAAACAGCCTTGATAAACTTGAAAAGAAATAAGAATATCCATATTACCAAGGCTGATAAGTCTAATGCTATTGTTATCTTGGATAAAAGTGACTACAATGATAAGATGAATTCATTACTTAGTGATGAAAGCACGTATTGTGAGCTTACGAAAGATCCCCTGGAAAATATTAATAAGTTGTCTAATTCCAAAATGAAGATGTTATTGAAAAAGAACCCCGATCTCACTAAACAGCTCTCTCAAATCAATCCCACTTTACCTTATATGTATGGCTTGATCAAAACCCACAAGCTTAATAATCCATTACGTCCTATCGTGAGTTCTGTGGGGTCTGTTACTTACAAATTATCCAAGTGGCTGGTAAAGATGATATCCCCTCTTACAGGCCAAATTTCTAATTCACATATACGCAATAGCAGTGATTTAATTGATAAACTCAAGAAACACAACGAACCTTGCGAATTAATAAGTTTTGATGTAAATTCACTGTTCACTAGAGTACCTGTCAAAGACTTACTTTCATTTCTTAAAGATAAATTACAACTGCTAGATTTAACTATTGAACATGATACTTTCCTGAAATTGATAGAGTTATGCGTAACTGACAATGTGTTTAGTGCAAATGGGAAGTTCTACAAGCAAATATTTGGTATGAGCATGGGTAATTGTCTTTCTGCTCCTCTAGCCTGTATTTATATGGAGTTCTTTGAGTCTAGATTACTACCCAATATAGTGGACTTTATTCCTCCATGGTATAGATATGTTGATGATGTTCTTTGTCTTTGGCCTAAAAACAGTGACCCATTTGAATTTTTAGACAAACTTAATAATATTGTCCCTAGTATCACGTTCAAAATTGAAAGAGAAATAAATGAATCCCTTCCATTTCTTGATATGCTTATCATGAGAAATGGCCAAAACTATAAATTCAAGGTATATAGAAAGCCCACACAGGTAGACAGTTTCATTCACTTTTTATCGAATCACCTTGAGTCTACCAAAATGTCAGTTTTTTCTGTTATGTTCCTAAGATGTCTGCGTATTTGTGACTCTGAATTTATTGACGATGAATTGAAACACATTCGTTCTATTGCACATAAACTTGGGTACCCTTCTGTGTTTGTTGATCGTTGTTTTAATAGGGCTAAAAAATCCTTTCATTCCTCTCAAACCAGACAAGTTCCTACACTTAAGAATATTTTGACTCTGCCCTATCGTAATGAATTTGTCCCGTTAGTTCGGTCCCTCAAGCTTCTAAATATTAATGTTGTTTTCAAGTATGACTCAACCATTACTAATATGTTAATAAGGAATAGCCCAAGTTTGAATGTAAATGGTAGTGTTTATTGTATTCCATGTAGCAAATGTAATTGTAATTATGTAGGTCAGACAGGAAAAACACTGCAGCTTAGAATCAAACAACATAAGTATAATATTAGAACTGCATCTGAAAGCAGTGCCTTGTTCGTTCATGTTAGGAATAATAATCACCCCATTGCTTGGGAAAAAAGCTTAGAAGTTTTCAAATCATCTTGTGTCACAGAAAGACTTCTTGTTGAAGCTAGTTTGATTAAGGAATTAAAATCAATAAACCTTAGTGATGGTCAGTTCAAAACTGATAATATGTTACATAAATTTATTTGTCAGTGGCCCAAGGTTAAAAATGCTTTAAAAACCTTTGATCTAGATGTATGATAGTTATTTTGTGGGTCCCCTTTTTTCTGACCTGACTTGACTAGTCACGTCACCACCCTTCTCTTAAGCTCCTCTACGTGTGTGTTGGTGTGGGGATTAGTGGATGTCATCATTTTGACCTGACCTCATGTTTTTTAGGTCACCCTGTATATTTAAGCCTCTCTCTGTCCATGTAATCCAGTTGCCTCTGAAGATGTCTTGAATAAAGACGAAAGCTAAGGTACTCCGTTGTTTCCATTTTCCCGTGTGATTTTATCAAGATTTATCTTATCCACGTTTTCATTGTGGATTTTCATAAAATATGGAACTTACACGTCTCTCTTACGCTGTGTTCTTAATCTGTCAACAACATCCTCATCTTCGCCCCATCTACCGCAACTACAAGAAGAGTTTGCTGAAGGCTCATAGTCTCAAAAACAAGTTGAAGTTTTTGAAAGATTGCAGAGATGATAAAATTGTTCCCAAGTCCTGTCTTCCAAGTAGACTAAGAAATCTGGACAATCAAGCATTCTCTGAGTTGGATAAGGTGTTGCTTGATTCCCTTATCAAGAGTTCAAGTGATAGTGTGAAATTAGCCTTCAAGCACAGTGCTCAGTGTAAAATACTTATGCAAAACAGTGTTTGTGTTGATAAGTGGCACACCATTCGTAATTATGTATATCAACTTCTTATTGAAACTGACAAAGCCCATAAAAGAAGGTTAAATGCCAAATTAAATGCTCTGTTTGACGAGAGTTACTGGACCACATTGAGTGATCCAAATTTGTTCATAAACTTATCATCTTATGATCTACAGACAAATGAGAAACTTGTTCTTGGTTTTGGTAGGAAGTTTTCTATCACTCAACGGTGCGTTAATCCGCTTACTATTGCTAAAGGTTTAATCAACCTGGAAAAGAAGAAGTCGTCTGATGTTACAAATGAAGATATTTCCATAGCTAAAGGTTGTATACATAGTGTTTTAAATAAGAAATTTGCTTCAAACATTCCAAAAAGATTTGAAACAGCCTTGATAAACTTGAAAAGAAATAAGAATATCCATATTACCAAGGCTGATAAGTCTAATGCTATTGTTATCTTGGATAAAAGTGACTACAATGATAAGATGAATTCATTACTTAGTGATGAAAGCACGTATTGTGAGCTTACGAAAGATCCCCTGGAAAATATTAATAAGTTGTCTAATTCCAAAATGAAGATGTTATTGAAAAAGAACCCCGATCTCACTAAACAGCTCTCTCAAATCAATCCCACTTTACCTTATATGTATGGCTTGATCAAAACCCACAAGCTTAATAATCCATTACGTCCTATCGTGAGTTCTGTGGGGTCTGTTACTTACAAATTATCCAAGTGGCTGGTAAAGATGATATCCCCTCTTACAGGCCAAATTTCTAATTCACATATACGCAATAGCAGTGATTTAATTGATAAACTCAAGAAACACAACGAACCTTGCGAATTAATAAGTTTTGATGTAAATTCACTGTTCACTAGAGTACCTGTCAAAGACTTACTTTCATTTCTTAAAGATAAATTACAACTGCTAGATTTAACTATTGAACATGATACTTTCCTGAAATTGATAGAGTTATGCGTAACTGACAATGTGTTTAGTGCAAATGGGAAGTTCTACAAGCAAATATTTGGTATGAGCATGGGTAATTGTCTTTCTGCTCCTCTAGCCTGTATTTATATGGAGTTCTTTGAGTCTAGATTACTACCCAATATAGTGGACTTTATTCCTCCATGGTATAGATATGTTGATGATGTTCTTTGTCTTTGGCCTAAAAACAGTGACCCATTTGAATTTTTAGACAAACTTAATAATATTGTCCCTAGTATCACGTTCAAAATTGAAAGAGAAATAAATGAATCCCTTCCATTTCTTGATATGCTTATCATGAGAAATGGCCAAAACTATAAATTCAAGGTATATAGAAAGCCCACACAGGTAGACAGTTTCATTCACTTTTTATCGAATCACCTTGAGTCTACCAAAATGTCAGTTTTTTCTGTTATGTTCCTAAGATGTCTGCGTATTTGTGACTCTGAATTTATTGACGATGAATTGAAACACATTCGTTCTATTGCACATAAACTTGGGTACCCTTCTGTGTTTGTTGATCGTTGTTTTAATAGGGCTAAAAAATCCTTTCATTCCTCTCAAACCAGACAAGTTCCTACACTTAAGAATATTTTGACTCTGCCCTATCGTAATGAATTTGTCCCGTTAGTTCGGTCCCTCAAGCTTCTAAATATTAATGTTGTTTTCAAGTATGACTCAACCATTACTAATATGTTAATAAGGAATAGCCCAAGTTTGAATGTAAATGGTAGTGTTTATTGTATTCCATGTAGCAAATGTAATTGTAATTATGTAGGTCAGACAGGAAAAACACTGCAGCTTAGAATCAAACAACATAAGTATAATATTAGAACTGCATCTGAAAGCAGTGCCTTGTTCGTTCATGTTAGGAATAATAATCACCCCATTGCTTGGGAAAAAAGCTTAGAAATTTTCAAATCATCTTGTGTCACAGAAAGACTTCTTGTTGAAGCTAGTTTGATTAAGGAATTAAAATCAATAAACCTTAGTGATGGTCAGTTCAAAACCGATAATATGTTACATAAATTTATTTGTCAGTGGCCCAAGGTTAAAAATGCTTTAAAAACCTTTGATCTAGATGTATGATAGTTATTTTGTGGGTCCCCTTTTTTCTGACCTGACTTGACTAGTCACGTCACCACCCTTCTCTTAAGCTCCTCTACGTGTGTGTTGGTGTGGGGATTAGTGGATGTCATCATTTTGACCTGACCTCATGTTTTTTAGGTCACCCTGTATATTTAAGCCTCTCTCTGTCCATGTAATCCAGTTGCCTCTGAAGATGTCTTGAATAAAGACGAAAGCTAAGGTACTCCGTTGTTTCCATTTTCCCGTGTGATTTTATCAAGATTTATCTTATCCACGTTTTCATTGTGGATTTTCATAAAATATATATATATATATATATATCTATATATATATATATATATATCGATAAAATCACACGGGAAAATGGAAACAACGTGTGATTTTATCAAGATTTATCTTATCCACGTTTTCAATGTGGATTTACATGAAATATATATATATATATATATATATATATATAGTATATATATATATATATATAAATACATATATATATATATATATACTTCATTTTTAGTCCATTTAACACGCGGACTTTGAACATACAATCAACGACCTCACCAGCAAGGAATCGAACCCTCGACCTACTGGGTGTGACTAGGGAACGCTTACCGGCTAGGCCACAAGGACACTGTGGCCTTGTGGCCTAGCCGGTAAGCGTTCCCTAGTCACACCCAGTAGGTCGAGGGTTCGATTCCTTGCTGGTGAGGTCGTTGATAATATATATATATATATATACTTCATTTTTTAGTCCATTTAACACGCGGACTTTGAACATACAATCAACGACCTCACCAGCAAGGAATCGAACCCTCGACCTACAGCCCCCCGTATATATATATATAGCGCCCCGTGTGTATATATATATATATATATGTATATATGTATGTATATATATACAGCCCCCCGTATATATATATATATATATATATAGCCCCCCGTGTGTATATATATATATATATATATGTAACCGGTCGGAATTTACTGGACTTTAATTTCTCACTTGACTTGGGGTTTATTTAAAATTAATAGATGGTAATGGCAGTGGAAGCGCCCCTTTGAGAAAAATCCCGAACCAGCACAAGAACACTTAAAACTACTAAACAAAATAAATTGTCCGTGACCCGTGGAAGGATAGCGTCTGTGACTGGGATGAATGAGACACACTGTTACATTTAGACACTTATATTCCCTCCAACACTACAAACACAATCCAATAATGGTACACCAATATGCGCACCTCTTAACTTGAACTTAAAACACTACTCTGGGGAATAAAAGTTATACATGATATAAAAATTATTAGAACCTCAGGCAACAATAAATTTGAAGTATTAAGAACTGTTCCGTGCACACATGAAACAGGCCTTAAAGGCTTTCACACAACAATATCAGTCACTTAGGTACCAAAAAAAAGATATTAACTACTCTACAATGAATAGGCCTTAAGGGCACTCAACAAAATTATATGTCACTGAGGAATGGTAATAAAAATGAGAAATTAAATACTCTACAATGAATAAGCCTTAAGGGCACTCAACAAAATTATATCAGTCACTGAGGAAATGGTAATAAAACATGAAATTAAATACTCTACAATGAATAGGCCTTAAGGGCACTCAACAAAATTATAGCACCCCAACAGATGCACACTTCCTAACCTAACCTAACCACTACTCTGGGGAACAAGGTTATACCTGAGATCAGAATTATGAAGAACAATCAGAGGCATTAAAAGAATCAAATCACAGTATCACTCTGGTTCCACTTGATGGCACAAACATTCAAAACAATATTATCAAAATTATCTAGAAACTATTAAATTACACCCGTAATAAGGGAGGGAAAATGTTCCTCCAGGTATCTCCTAGAGACCTAGACTCACGGTCTCAGTGTGTGACCATTAGTCTACTCAGATAGCCTCAGTGTACTCCCAGTGCGTCCATAAAGCGGACGGGAGTGAGCCAATCAGACCTTGTACAGTTGAGAGAAGCTTTAGCGTCCCGTGTCGTTTAGTTGTCGGGAGCACTCGTTCACTCAAGAGATCCTTTGCTACCCCGCTAAACAGTGACAGGCCTACTTTGATCGGTCCAATGGCGACAATCGCCACCCTCAATCCTCAACGGCAGTCTCAAACGGCAGTCAATCTCAGGTCAACTCCAGTCAACTTCAGTCAAGTGGGTTCTCACGGAAACCCTGAAATGAACTCACTGTTAGCTCTAGTTTACTTTATCACTGCCCTATCTAACCCTGTCTGAGATCGAATGAGACTTACTTGTTATACTGCAATATTTCAGCACAGGTGACTAGGCCACGTGACTATTTCTGGGACAGACGCGCAGAGACGTCTTGTTTGTGTGAGTGCTAACCGGGACTGAGAGAGAGGCCGCCTCGTGTCCTCTCAAGGCGTTAGCTTAGGCCTACGTGACCTATTTTCCGCCTAACTAATAACTCCTTGGGACACCCTTTAACATTATTCAGACTGCTAAACGATCTATAATAATTTCAAATTCAATAATAGTCCCTTAACTTCATGAATCGCATCATTATTAATCCGGTAAATTACATTTAATATCATATAGGCCTAGTTCCGCAATCTCCCACTATGTGCGGGGAGCGCTCTCTTCCCTCAGACGACCTTGAACGCTCAGTACCGCTAATGGCGGGGCATTCGAAATTACTCTGAAATTTCTGAATATTACATATATATATATATATATATATATATATATATGCAAGTAAATCACTGTA